>JASCZI010182261.1:0-14068 GCA_036250425.1 Stylosanthes scabra
ATGCTCAAAGGTTTTGGAACGTTGGGTGTGAATGGTATAGGTTGAAGCCAAAAAGTCAAACTAGCCGTTATGAAAATTTTGAATTTTTTACTATCGAATTTTACTGCATTTTCGCGGTGAAAAATAAATGTCAACTATAGACATATATATACCAATCTGAAGCTCTGGATGTTAGCTTTCTAATGCAACAAGAACCACATCGTTTGGACCTCTGTAGCTCAAGTTATCATCACTTTAGTGCACAAAGGTCAAGTTTGACAGCATGCACTAAGCTTTAAAACAGCTAACAAGTTATAAAACTTTTTACGGCCATAGTTTTCGAAAAACCTTTTCTTTAAAAACATTTCTTGTGTGTGTGTGAGAGAGATAATAAAATTTGGTTCTTGACAAGAAGTTTACCTAAATCCTAAGATACTAAACCATCTTCAAAGCTTGCGGACTCGTCTTCTTGTCTTGTTGTTTGCTTTCGAAATTATATCTTGAATCCTTCGATGCTTGTCCTCAATTCCAGAATGGTTGTCATTCATCAAAACCTAATCATAAAAACCTTGCATGCATATTGTAATATGGTTTACAATTTGGAAAAACATTATTTTTGCTTTCAATGAATTGAGATAGGGTTTCACTTGGGATATTGGAGATGTCCATCGATCCTTTTGGTTTGGTAACTGGCTGTTTGATGAGAAATTATGTGACAAGTTTAACTATGTGTACATTGCAGATTCCAATTTGAGTATTGCTGATGTTTGGCATAATGGAGAGTGGAATCTTAATATTTTGTATACCCCTATATATGCTCACTTGTCCCAATATCTGCAGCTTTTTAGTCTCTCTTTGCAGCAGGGTGATGAAGCTTCTTGGAAATGGGCTCAGTTCTAAGTTACATTCGTCCTGTGATGGCTTCTTATGGCTTGCTAAATGGAACATCCGCTAGGATGAGAATGCTAATTGGTTATGGCGTTGGAGATTAAAACTGCCTGAGAAAATTAAGTTTTTCATGTGGTTGTGAAGCATGATGGAGTTCCAACTAATCTATCCAAGATGCAATGATGTGACTGAATCTATTCTGCATTGTGTTAGAGATTGTCCCACGGTCTTAAACATTTGGAACTTTTTTGACATCTCCTTTTTGAGACACTCTCAAAATTTGGATATATAGGATTGGTTTTCTTATTGTATTCGAAAGGATGAAATTAGATTCTGCTCTATTTTGTGGTGGATTTGGCATGATAGAAATAATTATGTCTTCAATATCTATGATCTGTGGTCCTTTCACAAGATGAAGGCACTTTGTTCTACAACTATTTAGGAATTGCAAGCTTTGAACAATCTTCAACCTACTTTGCTGCCTTCATCTATCATTAGTATTTGGCTTCCCCCTTCTGGTAACAGGGTTAAAATTGTTAGCAGGCAGGTTTCGGTTGTATCATTAGATATGGTTCGGGTAATTGGATTAAAGGGTGCAATGGATCAATTCCCATATCCACTGCTCTAATGGCTGAACTTTTCTTTATTTGGAGAGGTTTGTTATTGGCTTGGGAGTGTGGTTTTAGAGATGTTGTTTGTGAGACTGATTGCTTGGAAGCCTTCCTGACTTGTCGGATGGTGGACCCTACGAGAAATGAGGCTAACAAAGATATTCTCTTGAAGATTTCTGATGTTATACATTGGAAATTGCATGCGGAAATTACTCTTATACAAAGGACAGCTAACAAAGTGGCTGAGGCAGTTGCACAAAGAATATGAGGCCAGTTATTGTTCGCATCTATACACTAGTATGTTTAAGATTCAGTTTCGATTTTTTTTGTTTTTTTTTTTTCAATTTTTGTTTTGATTTTTCACGCATTCCAAGCACTGTGTCGCGATTCGTCAGATCTGGATTCTAAGAAAATCAATAAAGTTTGCTTGTTGTATGGTTAGGATTTTGGTGAGTGGCTCACTTGATCTTGGCTTATTATTTTTTATTCGGAAATATGGTTTCTCATTTCTGAGTTTCCGATGCTACATGTGTTATATTTAGGGTATTATTCAGCTTAATATTCGATGGATTGAATTGTTTGATAATTTTTTCAGTTGCTGTGCATTTTTTTTTTTTTTGAAGTTTATTTAGGCTATCCTCTTCTTATTAATTATTAGTTCATACTTTTATAAACGCTATTGAGCCACACAACATTTGATGTGTGAACATTTGCTTGTAAAGCCCAATAAGCTTCTTAATCCCAGGATATTTATTTATGTTGTCTTTCCCTTTGTGGTCATCTCATCTATCTGAATCATATTCTGAACTTATATAAATTTTTATTATGTATGTATTGCAGTTCTGATAAAGAGCTCACTATTGAAGGTGGTGCCATTAGCATATCAAGTGTATACTCGAAAGGGTGTTTACATTCTTCTTTGATTGTATTCGTGGATGATTGTAGAGACCTTCAACCATAGCTAATTGCATCTTGACTCTGGCACGGTACCTAATAAATGATGAGCCATAGTTATGTTCTGCAACCATAATTTGGACTTATTTTGTGTCTTGTATGTGATGAAAGTTTCTGTTAACTTTATTTAGTAACTTTATTTTCTACCTTGTCTTGCTTTGTGTCATCTCAATATCTCTGTATTTCAGGTTGGTCTTCAAGGTGAGAAGCTTGAAATTTTCACTAACTTAGGATAAAAGAAGGTAAAGTGGTCTGATGTACACGGGTCAGCACAAGGTCTGAGGTGGTACAAGGTAAGAAAGGGTTACAACTTACAAAAACTAAGTTGCTTTATTTTGTAGTTTCTGAAGAAGCTTATGTATTAATTAATACATATTGATTTGATTTGGCAGACACAATTTACAACCCCAGAAGGAAGAGATCCTGTTTTCATAAGGATGACTGGCATGGGGAAGGGAATGATGTTTATCGATGGCAATAACATTGGTCATCAATGGATGAGTTACCTCTTCTCTCTTGGAAAGCCTATTAAGTCAAAGTGTGTAGTTAAACCATTCATAACAATAACATTATTTCTAGGTTCATGACATCAGCATAATTGGTAGTTGGTTATAATTGGTAGTTGCTTGGTTCAATTCCATGACATCAGCATACATGCAATAAAATCTAAAAATTCTCCTTTTTCATGTGTTCAGACGCACAATTTGAAATGGTTAAGCCGTTTTGGTCCCATTTATTTATTTATTTAACATTGTTAATCTAGCTAGCAAGTTTGAACTTTCTAAATTGTGGAAAAGGCAAAACAGAGTCCTTTATAGACATGAAGATCAACTTAGAAAAGTACTACCATTATTTCTTTAAAGAGCATAAATCTAATCTATTTATGAATTTTCTAACTTTTCATTGCAGGTTAATATGACAAAAAAAGCTGAATTTTAAGTTGGAGAAGATTGAAAGAAGATTTGAACTCAATAACCAATTGCTTCATCAAATGATAAAAAAAAAAAAAGCTGACTTTTGAGTTATTGTAATCATTATAGCATGATATTTTTTTTTTTTGTTGACCATTATAGCATGATATTAGTTAGTAATTAACACATGTAGATGATTAAGTGATTAGTTATATAATATTAGTTTTTCCTTATCATTTATGTAGACATTGTAAATGTTTATGGTTTTTTTATGAAAAAATTGATCTATGTTTGATAATTTTTTATTGTGTTGAATTATGACTAATTATGGAAATCAGGTTTTAATAGTGGTATATGTGAAATTTAGGAAAAATTTATAATCAGGAAATCACTCATGGCAACTGATTCACTGATTGATTTAAGATTTTTAGATCACTCAACAGCTACCAGTTTATCATTTAGCGATCGATTTAGCAGCCGAATAGTACGTTGCCATTTAGCAACCGATTTTGGGAACAACTGATTTAGCAACCAGAAAATTGGTCACCAATTAGCAACCAATTTTGTTAGCAACCGATTTAGCGACCAATTTAGTATTACAGAGGTTTGATCAACCTTGACTAAAATTGGTCGCTAAATCGGTTGGTGAGTTTTAGCAATCAATAATTTAGCAACCAAGATTTTAGCAACCGACCAAATTGGTTGTTAAATCGATTGTTGTTCTAATTTTTTTTTTATAGTGGGTTTTGAACATCATCTATTTGTATTTATGAAAATAGGTCATATATAGATATATAAAGCTTTAAATTTTGAAATAAAAAGTAATAAAGATAATCTTTGAGATTATACAAATAACTATCTTGAATAGTTAAACCCTTATATATTCCCAATGTATTTTTTAGGTAACTAAACTCTCATTATTTTAGTAAATATATTTTTCAAATAATAATTGTATTATTCATATACATAGTTATATATTTACAATTATTTTTATAATATTAATCTCTCTATTGGAGTTTGCCCTCTTAAAATTGAAATTAGGTGGGTCTAACCCAACCTCAAAAGCTAACTCAAAAAATGAGGAATGCCTAATATACCCTCTTTCACGTCTAGGAATGATCGTTTACAGCGTGATTAGATGGGTTCTGATACCATCTAAGAAATTGAGTAGACCTAACTTACCCCAAAAATTAGCTCATAGAATAAGGGAAACACGCGAGTTTCATTCTAGTATTTATAATTATCTGATTCACCGGACTCATTTGATGTTTCAATCTATGAAATTGTTGAAGGTTTTGTATTGGTAAAAAAAAATTCTATAAATAAACAAAAAAAAATTGTTTCAAAAAAAGATTAAGAAGGCGTTATATACATGGATCCAATTTTTTTGTCATTTGCAGCATTTGCCCAATTGAAGGACTTTTTGATAAAAAAAAAAAAAATGCAAGTTCATCCAATTTAATATCTCCTTAATTTTTATTTTTCAAATAAAATTTTATTTTATTGTAGAAAAGTTTACATACATCCACTTCTCTAAATATTTACAAAAAAAAATCATGAAAAAAAAGTTGTTCAAATAATTAATATTTTGGACATAATACAATGAACTTAATCAACTTATTCAATGATTAAATAAATTTTCCCATTAAAATATGTGGGAAAGCTTCACTATTATTTGGGTTTAGAAGTAGAGTAACTTTCACCATCAAAGCTTCACATTTATCAACAAAAGTATGCTTACTGCAAAGAGCACAAATGGATACCGCAAATCCAATTTATAAGGTTCTTATAAGGTTACTTGAGAGGGAGTGAATCAAGAATGTATATAATTATTTTGAAATTTTACTGTTTATATAAGCGGAATTGATAATAAGAGATTATTATGAATTTTAGTTCGTCACGAATAGAACAAAATAATAAAGAGAAGGATTGAGAGAATTGACATAATGATGTATTCTGGTTTGGTTTCCACCACTGAAACCTACAACCAATCTCCACCACAATCTGTGGTAAAAATTCCATTATACTCAAACCAATACAAACACCAATATCAAGAGTTCTCAACTCTTTCAGCATTCACACTAAGTTTCACTCGCCTAAGACAACTCTACATTCTAACCCAATTTAGAAAAGGACATAGTATAATTTTCAACTAATTATACTCTTAAAATATAATAAAATACAATAATAATCAGTGTAATGGTATTTGTGTATATTTTCTCTTTGTCTTAGCTTTTATATATCTCTATACTCTTAATGCTAGATGACGCACCCACTTTGATCGGTTAGAAATGATCTAAAAATCAAGTTCCAGTCGTGAATATAGTTACGACTAATGCGAAAGCGGGTGAATTGAGATTTAGAAAAGTGTCTTAAGTTTGTAACAAAAAATATCGAGAATATTCCACTCGGGTCATTCTCCATAGGAATTGAAAATTGAGACTTGCAAATGGTTGTGAAAATATTGGGGTTGCAATGGTTAAGAGTCGTGAACAAAGACGAAACAAGAGATAACTTGTATTGCAAGTAATAAAAAATGCTTGGTCTTGAGTTGAAGTATAATGTGTCCCTATGATCACCCCTAATCCCAATTATGAATGGTTGTCATGTATGGAATCAAACCCACTATGTCTAATAGTCGAGTGGGGGAATTAACCGCATTATGTAAGTCCTAGGCTACTTACTAATGCTAAAGACCAAGATATTAGTGAACGAGAATAATCCATCAAGTTCACCTCATTAAGGTCTACTCATCACTAGCAAAAGCCTAGCATCAACAGAATGGTTTTAACCCTATCCTTAACTCATTCTTTTCCTTAGGGATTAGTGGCTAAGATCATTCACACTTCAACTCATGGCCAAGACATAATAACACTACTCCATAGTCATAAGAAACAAAACGTCAAACACTTGGTGGGCATAGTAAAGAAATATGATGAATAAAAAAGAGAAATTGACAATCTAAGATAACCAATAATCTAAATCAACAATATAAATATCAAACGAGCATAATCAAACCATAGATCATCATTAGAACATGCATCAAAATAATTTTTAGCAAAGTATAAACTTAAAAATAAGAACAAGAGAGCTAGAGTTTAAGAAATAGAGAATTAAATGGAAGAAACAAGTAGTGGTTATATAAAATCAAGCAAGAATATCATGAAACAAGCATCCAAACACTGAAACAAAGTAAAAGTTATGGCTAGTGTGACTGGAAATGAGAAGGAAAATTGAAGAACAAGAAAAGAATGAGAGAGAAAATCAATCTCCTCAAGAATTCCCAAAAATTATCTAAAGCTAGGAGAAACCATAATGGGTGAGCTTATGACTTTTCAGTTGTCCCCTCTTCATATATCTCCAATTGGGACTTCAAAGAAGTTTGGTTTTGGGTCGGAAACGTGAAATTTCACTTTTAGCCTTCATTTATTGTTGTTGCTAGACGCACTTATCCGGCCGCATGGAGTAGCCGTGCGATCGCATGGTCAACAAAAAGGCAGTTTTACGTCTTCTCCAAGCATGCATACATACGTGCGGGCGCATGTGTAAGCCGTGTGGTCATATGCGTCAAACAGAGGCACTTCCGTGACGCTCCCAAGGACACGTGAGGACTCACGTGACATGTGTGCGGTCGCACAGGTACCCTGTTTTCTCTTTTTGGCTTCTCTTCATGAGTCATTTGCTTTTAATGTGTTCCTTACCCTTTCCCAAGTAATTCTCAATCCCTAAAGGCCTGAAATACACTAACAAACTCATCAAGGCATCAAATGGGAGGGGGAATTTCAATTTATAATTTCACATCAATTATGACTAAGTTAGCATGTATTTATCCATTAAAGAACATATGAGCAAAGATTCACAAACATTGATATTCACAAGCAATTGTATGGTTCTAGATTGATAAATCCCCTACTTATAAAGCATATTCAATCATCAAATATATGTTTATCACTAGACAAGAGAAAAGAAACACTCTCAAATACAAGGAAATGATCTCTAAAAGTAGTGAAAATGCATAATTTTTAAATAAGCACAAATTCGCATACTGACGTCATTGATCCCGGTCAGTGCTAACAAGGAAGACCAGATGGCCCGAGTGGCATTTTAGGAAGATGTAATTATCCATGTCAATTTTTATTTATCCCAATTAGCAATATCTATTTCACTTATTTTAAAATAATTATTTATCATTGTCTATACCAAAATACCCCTGTATATAGATATAAGAAGACAATTATATCCTCTTATCTTTTTTTGTAAAAAGATGAATAACCCTTTCTTTATTACATTGACAAAAATACTCTTTCAAATTAATAAACTCTAAATTTCTAAATTATTAAAAACTAATCTTCTCTCTCCTACGGAACCAACCACCCATCAATGTTACTATCCTTTGATCTCTCTGTCCCTCTCCCTCTTGTCCGTCTCCCCTTCACCGCCGCGGCGTCGCTTAGCCCGCCATCAGCCACCATCGTCACTCACTCCCAACCTCCGCCCCGGTGAGTGATGGAAGTGAGTGACAGTGGTGGCTAATGGTAGGCTGGGCGGCACCGCAACGATGAGGGGGAGACGTGCACAGAGGGAGAAGGACCGAGAGATGAGAGAATAGTAACGTTGATGGGTGGCTGGTTCCGTAAGAGAGACAAGATTAGTTATTAATAATTTAGAATGTTAGGATTTATTAATTTGGAAGAATTTTTTTGTCAACATAATAAAAAAGGTTATTCAGTCTTTTTAAAAAATTGATAAGAGGATATAATTATCCTTTTATATCTATAGATAGGGGTATTTTGGTATAGACCATGATAAATAGCTATTTTAAAAATAAACAAAAAGATATTGCTAACTGAGATAAATAAAAATTGATGTGGATAATGGCATCCTATGTGACAATTTTTTACTGGTTTATAATATTTAAAGTATCGATTGTATTAATTAGTATACATATCGTAGAAATCACCTGTTAGGAAATAGTTTACTTAACGGTGGCAAGTAAATTAGCACAACCAATATTTGAGTCAACACCAATGAATACACCCACGGTGTCTTCTCTCAAACTCTCTAAAAGTGATTGAGAAAACTTTGTAGATCCCAAGCTTTATAGGTCAATTGTTGGGGTTCTGAAGTCCCTAATAATTACCAAACCTGATCTTGCATACTCAATCAACAGGGTCTCTATATTAATGCGTCAAGAAGCTCACATAAGCCAACTTGCATTACATAAAGTCCTAGGTCCTGCTAGCCCCTAACACTGCAGGTGTATTATTTACTCACATCACAATGTTGACATCTACGCCCAGGAACACATGAAAAGCAAAGATAATGTCTAAGAAATGCAATTAAAATAGCACACAAGAACCATAACATTTGAATAAAGGCTTTGACTTCTATGGAGAAAGAAAATTATGATCTATGATGGACCAGGAAAAAAGATGCCGAATGGAAGGTGCAGATTATGTCCGTACCAATTTGGTACATTTAGGGAAGCTACCCTGATATTCTCGAAATTCCTCATTGGCCTCGGATGACGTGGCAACTATTAGGATTAGGCGCAGGTTTTAATGCGCAAAAAGTGGATTAGGGGTTGCTGGTCTTGTGGGCTTGGCCCAGTGGTATTTGGGTTATAATTGTCCAAAGTAGCATATGATGGGCATGGGAGAGGGCGGAAGGTTGGGCTTCATGTTGTCCATGAAATTGAGTGATCACAGTTGGATAATAAATAGGCTAATCCTTGAAAACAAAAAAGCTAATAAATGAATTAAAAGGATGAGGGTGAAGGACTAAAACCAAAAAAGGATGAAAATAATCATAGCCGGAACTCGGAAGACACCAGAAAAAAAAATAGAGAGATGATAGTAACAAGAGTAGTAAGGAAATACCCAGAGAAACGAATTGAACATAGTTACTAGTGTAGTAAGGAAATTTCTAAAAAAAAAAAAACATGAGTAGTAAAGAACAATATGTAAGAGTGATTAGGTTAGTACTTATGAATAATATGTTATTTAAAAATAAGATAGTATAACCATTCGATAGGGACGGATCCACTCATGGGAGAGTGGGGGCAATTTGCCAATTTACCCATTGAACCTTGGAGAGAAAATAACAAACATATATATATAATGTATGAATGCCCCATTGTAACAATGAGTTTGCCCCCACTCTTCAAAAAATTTTATTTTTGTGTAACAGGATTTATGTTATTAAATATTAACATAATAATAAGAAAAGTTATTGTATTATATAGGTTTAATTTATTGAAATGGAAAATAAGTCACATATAATCAAATAAAAAACAAGGAAACAAATAAATAGGTCAAGTTACTAAAACAAGTCAAATGAACTCAAATATTATTAGATTGTATAATTTGGTATTTAATAATTAGATTATACCATTTATATATTTATATAAAATTAGTAGCAAGGTGACAGAGTGATAAATATTATGGACATAATAAGATTTATAAAATCAGTTACACCCTGCAACAGATTTTTTGTAAATTGGCTAATTGAAATCAGCTCTAGGGTAACACTGATTTTTTTTTGTAAATTGGCCAATTGAAATCAGCTCCTATGTGCCACGGATTTTTTGTAAACTGGCCAATTAAAAAGATTATACATGAGCCAAATAATATAATCACCTTCCAAAATTTCATGGAAGGAAAAATTAGTTTTATATAAAATATTTAGCACATTCGTATAAAAAAATATATGGTCATCCATTTTAATTTGATCTAGCGATTATTGACATTTAGCCTACATTTATATATGGTCATCCATTTGTCACTTATTTTAACCATCATTTCTAGCTATCAACCTTTTAACACCTTTAATTTATACATTATTAACAATTTTTAATGTAGATGACTAAATGTCAATAATCGCTAGATCAAATTAAAATGGATGACCATATATTTTTTTATATGAATGTGCTAAATATTTTGTATAAAATTAATTTTTCCTTCCATGAAATTTTGGAAGGTGATTATATTATTTGGCTCATGTATAATCTTTTTAACTGGCCAGTTTACAAAGAATCCGTGGCACATAAGAGCTAATTTCAATTGGCCAATTTACAAAAAAAAAAAAAAAAAAAAATCCATGATACTCTAGAACTGATTTCAATTAGTCAATTTACAAAGAATCCGTTGTACGGTGCAACTGATTCTATAAATCTTATTATCTCCATCATACTTGTCATCCTGACACAAATTTTATATAAATATATAAATGGTATAATCTGATTATTAAATACCAAACCGTGCAATCTAATAATATTTAATTCCATTTGACTTGTTTTAGTAACTTGCCCAAATAAATAATAATAATAATAATAATAATAATAATAATAATAATAATAACTAATTATCCAAAATTAAGTTTAAATTTTCAAATAATAACTGGTTACTTCAAAAGAAGTTTTACTATAAATATTATAAATATTATAGTAATAATTTTATAATAATTCTATATGAACAAGTGATATAATCAACCAAGTCCAACTAAATTATTTATTCCATGTTAAATAGAAGATTATTTCAATGTCAAATAAAATTTTATTTAGGTGCTATTTTTATACTATTTGACACTGAAATAATATTCTATTATAAAAATAAATTAGTTTATTGAACTTAGTTGACCAAAATTACTTTTTCAAATAGTATGATCCAGCAACTAAATGATACAAAATTATTACATAATTACTTAATAGAAAAATATATATGATTTATAATAATTCTAGGTGTATATCTATTTATCCAAACAAATCATTATTTTTATGCAAAATAAAAAAAAGTCTTAATCAAATTAAACGATAACGCTATTTTTTAAATTTTACGAAAATTTTAGGGACAAAAAATATATTTTATCATTTTTTTAATTATTTTCATATATTAATTTTTGTCCCTACTCCAAAAATTTTCTGGATCTGTAGACTAATTTTTGGGCTAGTTATTTTGTCCCCACTCCAAAAATAAGATAGTATAACCATTCGATAGTGATAGTGCCCATAGACTACGCCTCCTCGACGCGCCCTCCTTTCCAGTCTCGATCTCGATCAAGTTCGTGTAATCCACCCCCTTAGTGGCGGCCTTATCCTGCAGTTTCACAAAATTCTAACGAGTTGAACCCGTATCACCGTAATGACCTCCTTAGTCCACCCAAAACTTGGCCCCATGTTAAAGCCCTGTTTTCAGCCCCAATTACTTAACATCACACATCAGTTTTTTTGGCCCCAAAAATTTAACTTGACATCACACCTTAATTTTTGGGCCCAATAACTAGATTAATTAGCCCATGGTTTTTGGGCCAACATTACTGCTGTCATTAATGACTTTAAACGGGATCCACATCAGCCTAAAGGGTGTTTACCATTATTCTTTAATATTTGCATCCCTCCCCCACCAAATGGGCCTATTATACCAAATCACCCTGGTTCGGACCAGAAAATTCTTTAAGAATTGTCCTGGAATAAAATAGGCAAGAAAGCCAAACATGAAACTCACTGTTTCAAAATGATTTTGTTCCGGATATTGGGCCCAGACGGCCCAAATCCTCTAACGATGTACATATCGCACCCCTCATTCAATAAAATCGGCCCAACTTCATATGGCCCAACATCTCACTCAATAAATCCGCAGAGGATCGAGACACAATAAATGATGATCCCATACGAATTTATCCCCCACAAATCTCAATAGATCTGGACGGAATCAGGCCATATTCATGACGATTCCTTATAGATTTATTCCCTAAATAACACGGATCATTATGGGTATATAAAGAGAGGATCCATATTCATGACGATTCCTTATAGATTTATTCCCTAAATAACACGGATCATTATGGGTATATAAAGAGAGGATCAACTCCTCTCTCTGGTACGTCTTCTAAACCCTACCACATTGCATGCGTTAGGAGAGCTTCCAAATCCTTATTTGGTGAAGTTCTGCTGGCGCACACCCACCTTTCACATAAACCTCCAACCTTCCGTCTTGGCACCACCGGTTACGCCGGTAGTCCCAAACCCCTCGAAGGTACATTCCGTACAGATTCCATCTCGAAGGACACTCTAGATAGTAAAACATCAAGTTTATTAAATCATATATTACAACACTCAAATTCGACTTATTTAATAAATAAGTTTAAACCCTTAATTTGTACTATACTTGTAACCTCAATCTATAAAGCTATTAAATATTAATATATAAATCTATCCACCACCAAGTAGCTTATAAGCTAACTTGATTTATTTATTGCTAACTTAAATTACAGATCACAATAATCAAGATATTATCCTAGTGTATGTATGTTCTGCTTCAATACAATTCAGAGTTCGAAGGTGTGACTACAATAAGTGCAGATAAATTATCCTTTGGATATGGCATTGCTATAACATGTGCCTCAGGAATTGATGATGCAACCCAACATGAAACATGGACAGGTTTGTTTCCTTCACAAAATGCACATCGTACGATCCGAAGTCATTCCACGTTGTAACGGAGATTTGATATTTGAGAGCCAAACTCTGATCACTCTTTCCACCATTGTTTGAACAGCTTTCTACTGTAATGACCTCACTTGAGGAAGAGTCTTTCACAAGGAGTGAAAATTTTGAACCCATTTGTATGTTATGTTTTTGTTATAAGTCTTTGACACAAAGCATGGCTAACTCCCTCCATGTTTCTTGATTGAATCTCATCATCATCATAGCATCAGTGGTGGAAGTAGTGATCTTGAAAACCATGCTTTCTGTACCCTTTCTTCTTGTTAATGTGCGGCTTATTACATGGCTGGGGAGAACCTCGTTATCATTCAGCAAAGGATGGATATATATGGGTCTCATAGTTTCTCCATTTTGGAGTAACATTTCTTTGTGTGTGTCTGTCCATTTCTTGAGGAAGTTGTCTACTGCCAAAAACTCTGCCAATAAGAGGCTGCAGCTAATGCCAATTGAGTACCCTCCACATTCAAACTTGATCACCTAAGAGAGAGATGTTAATTGAGTGATGCATACTAATATTGTGGATTCGTGATAAAAAATAATACGATCCAAAAATTTGCGGATCTGATCCGATCCACATAATATTAAGTACGGATCATGGATATTAGATAATCATCCGTGGATCCGCATATTAATATATGTTTTCATTACTTTTTTATTAATTTATTTGAATGTAAGTTTATTAGTTTTAATTTTCTTGTTATTGTTAAGTTTGTTGGTTTAATGTTATATAAGAAAATATGTTGAAAAATGAATTTTGTATTATTATATTTTTTATTTTTCTCTCGTAAGATTTTTTCCTTTTTTCAATTTCAGTGGATGGATTTGCAAATATGGGGATTGGACTGGATTTGAAGGCTAAAAATGTGGATTTCTTATCCGATATATTTCGATGAAATTGTGCGGATCAAATGATTTTGCTCAAATCAAATCCGATCCAATCCGCACGTATTCCAAAAAATGAAGAGAGGAAAGAGAAAATAGTAAGTCAGAAAGAACTATACAAAATTATAAAGATGTTATTTTAACTACTTAAACAACCAATCTTTCATGCTATATAAAATATACATGCACCGGTCAAAATATATTAGCGATATAAAATATATATTAAATATAAAACGTTTATTAAAAAGAAGATATATATATATATATATATATATATATATATATATATATGTATATATATATTTTATTAAATTCTATATATATGTATATATATATTTTAT
>JASCZI010182262.1:11219-21815 GCA_036250425.1 Stylosanthes scabra
ACATTAAAGAATGGCGACATACTATGCCACTTGATTGAAAGAGCAAGCACTGGCATCTAACTTCAAGTGACACTGAGTCGAATGTAACTTCAAATGAGGTGCTCTTACATGGTGAAATCTCTTCTAGAACATCGTAGACAACAAAGCCTGGAACACGCTTCTTAAATTTTGCCACACAGTTAACCTTTCCTCTAAATTGTACTTGCACTTCCCTAAACTTTGCATTCGTGTAAGCTTTCTGAAATTGGGATTCAATTCCTGATTTCGTTGCCCAAGGAGCGCTGGTGTGAGAATCTCCAGCATCAGCTTCTCTCTCCTTTTGTTCTTTACTACCTAGGCAATTGTCGTATTGCTTAGCAAGTTGGATCAAGGAGCTCTTCCGAGTAATGAATTTGTTAAAAAAGGCGTGCATGCTTTCACTCCTTTGCGTACTTCTCATCCCAGCCCAAAAGTGTATATCGAGATACACAGGAACCCATAGATGACGATTTGAATAGAGTTCTGACAAAATATTCCAAACGAAGCGGATTTTATTTATCATAGAACCGGAAATAAACACTATTATGATAAAATGAACCGGAAATCATAGTTGGGTCAAATGGGACGTTACCTGAGAGCCACTTATTCCCTGAGAGACCATGCCTACTAATAAAGCATTCCCAACTAGCTTCAAACTCCTCTCTTGTAAGAGATGACCACACTATTTGACTCATCTTGTGTTGAATGTCAACATGTCCCTTGAACCCGTTTAATTTTTGAGGGACCTTCTTCATAATGTCCCTTAGCATTGAAGGACATTGATCGATGATAATTCCTTTCGGTTGCTTCCCTTCCATGCAGCGAAGCCAGCAATCAAAAAGCCATTTAAAAGAATCAGTGTCCTCATTCTTCAGCAAAGCGCATCCAAGAAGAATAAAATGCCCATGATGATTCACACCAACGAAAGAAGCAAACGGCAAATCATACCTATTCTTGCCAACAAATTAAGGGGAAAAAAATAGAACATCTATGGCTCACCGAACCGAATTTTGTGTTAACAACGAATGGAAAAAATCAAAAGTGGTCTAATGAAAAATAGAACCGGATTTAACTTATGGGACGAACCTATTTTTGTTGTAAGTTGTGTTAAATGATACAACATCTCCAAAGTGTTCAAATAAAGCCCTGCTCCTTGCATCAGCCCATAATACACACGTCATTCTATTATCACCATCACGTAGTATCTCATAAAAAAAAATATTCGTTCTTCTCCTTCATTCTCAGGAAGTATTTCCCAAGTTCTTTTGCATCTTCTTCTTCTGTCACATTCCTTATCTCCCTAGAGATGTAGTTTCTCACATCCCTTTCAATGAAGCCCAACTCATTGCAACCACCAGTAGCTGTCGCAAACGCTTGATACGTTTGACATGGTCTAATACCGGATACATCATTGTTTTCTATGATACGATGAACATCCAAGCTAAGCTCCCTGTGTTGTGCTAACATCTGAGCTTGCTCTAAGAAGCATGGATGTGAATGACGAAGAACTACTTTTGAAATGCGCCACATTCGAGTTATCTTTACTACGTGAGCATAAATTCGTGCAGGATAGTTTGCACCACAGATAAGATTCGTCTTCTCAACATAAGATACTTCGGATGTCCATTTTCCTTCTCTGTTACATGGTATGAGTTGATTCATTTCTTCCTTTGTCTCCTTACATCTATTTGTGTTTCTTATTTTAGTAGAGAATCATGCACGTTTGGCATATTCTTTGTAAAACAAACCAACCTCAGCAAGTGTTTGAAATGTCATTCCAACCTTCGGAATACTCCTCCTCGACATCACACAAAAACTGCAAAAATCATAACTCCGTAAGATAATCGAACCGAATTTACGTGTAACAAATCGAACCAGATTGTGTGACGTAAACGAAGTAGGTTTGTGAGAGGAAAATTTGTGTTCATCAAACCAAAAGAACAACATCTACGAGAGCTAAGTGTTTAACATTTATTATATAACAACAATTATAAAAACAAAAACCTTGTGTGTTTGTTCATTTCCACCCTCGACTTCAGGACCCGTTGTCATTGAGTGAGAATTCGACGAATAGAATGGAAATGAGGAAGAGGAAGATAGAAAAATGATGTTAGGAAGAGAGAGGAAGTAAGGAAAAAAAAAACAATGTTATGAATGACGTGAACAACCACAGCGTGTTGGAGAAGCTAGGACGCAATGCTTTTCGTTTTGAAAAAAATAAGGATGCGTGTGAGTTTTTACTTGGTTGGACTTGGTTGTAAGAAAGACTTGGTTGCCTAGCATTTTTGATATATATATATATATATGTGTGTGTTTTTTTATAATCAATAAAATTTATTTTAATATATATTTTCAGTCATTGAAAAATTTTTATAGGACCGACATTGCAGTATAAAGTCTACAATTTCAACTAAAAATAGTTTTTAACTAAATAAGGTTTAGGGTATATAGTATTTAATAAGGGGTATATAATAAAAAGCTTATGATTTTAGTTGACAAGATTTAATGATTTAAATTTTTTATTTATGAATTAGGATTTATAAAGTTTTTGGGCGTATAATATTGACATTTAGGTTATTATAGATCATGATTCAAATAAGTGAAAATTGATTAGTAGATTTGAAGTTCATTAATTTATTGTTCAAGGTTGATTGTACGTAAAACAAAGGCTATGATTTTATTGTCAAATTTTTTATTTTAAGGCTTAATATTTCATGATACGTTTATTGTTTGTATTGAAATATAGTGAATAGTTTCTAGACAAAACAAATGCTTCTTTATCTAATAAATTTATTCAGTTTATAATTTTTTTGCCTAATTCATTTTTTTAATGATTTCTAAATAAATAAATAAATATATATATAAATTATTTTTGAGCATTTTATTTGATTTAGTATAACTCTAATCTATTTGTTTAATATTCAATAAATTGGATTTGCAAGAAACAAATGTAGTATACAATTGATTATTTCTTTTAAAAAAAACCTATATACAAAAACACTAGAATGATTTCCTGTTTTAATTAACACAAGCTCAATTCATCCCATTGGAAATTTGGAATACACACAAAATTCATAAGTGAAGAAATCCATATGCATAACCAATGGCTTGGTTTTTAAACCGAATAAATTAACATACAACGCAAGCCCAATCCAACTTTTAATTTTAGAGTCTATTATCTAATGTGCTTAAAATTTTTAGACTTATTAGTTATATTTATATTGTAACTCGATTCCTTTAAAATAAATTTTTTTATATCAAATATATATTTTATGATGCAAAAAGTAATTATGAAAAAAAATTAATAATAAAATATATTTTTTATCCTTAATATTTTTTAAAATTTTAAAAAATATCTTAATATTTAATTTATTTCAATTTTATCCCTAACGTTTATTATTTCAATTCTATACCTATTGCTAATTTATTAATGGTCAACTATTAATCAATTTTTATTTTTCCAATTTTATCATCTTTCTCATCACCATCATTCTCTCTCTCCATATACCACCCCTCGACCAAATCCCTCAAAATTCCTCATATCCCCCAACACCCCTCCGGGTGTTGGACTGCAAACCTCTTCCTCTTGATTTCAACCAAACAAAATAAAGAAAAAAAAGAAACAAGGCACTATTTTTCTCCCATAACAATATGTATTAACGATTTAAGATAAAATCAAATAATGCTTTTGAGTTTTGACGACAAGAAGAAGAGAAGTAATGCTTATTTTTCTTATTGTTTATCTTTTATCTGGTGTCCTTGCCATTGATTAACTTTCTGAAAAAAAAAATTAGGGAAAAAATATTTAGAGATGAGGATGACGATGATGAACAAGAATTAACTATAAAAATTAGGGGTAAAATTGAAAAAATAAAATTTAACTGATAGTTGACCCTTAAAAATTAATAATATGGATAGAACTGAAATTTATTAAAACGTTATGGATAAAATTGAAACGAAATAAAGGTTAAGGGTATTTTTAAAACTTTTCGAAAACGTTAGGGACATAAAATATACTTTACTCAAAAATTAATTAGTTAAGTAATAAATTTGTTCTAAATTAAAACAACAATTGGGAGAATCATCCAATCAATTGACTATAAGTGAAATTTTCTCATTTCTTTTGTTTCACGAAGTCAATCATTTTAAAAGAATAAAATTGATTCTTAGATAAAATTCAAATTCGATCATCTGGCTAAATTATCTAATAGAATTCCAAATGATTGGTGTATTATTCAATAGATTGGCCAACAAAAATTAGTAATTAATTAGTAAATCATTCAATGGATACTCAAAACCAATAAATTAATTTTCAAACCCAATAGATTGATTTTCAGACACAGAACCAATAGATTGGTCTTCGGACTCAATAAATTTATATACAACATAGATCTTAATTTTATAAACGCAGAACGCAAAAATTTTCAGAACATGCATTTAATTTGGAAATCACACAACCAATTACAAAGAATATAAAAACCAAACAATTAAAAAAAATATTTATATTTCTTTTAATTAAATAAATTGGTATGAACAGATTAGAAATAAATTATGAATTTGACAATAGTTAGATTGTACATGTAAAACTAGAGCTCCAAACTCAAAATAAAATTGGAGAAGAGATAGATTCTAATTATTCATCACAGATGAACATTGAATAATAAAATATTTAAATTACAAAAAACAAAGGACCAAATAATAAATAAAATTAAAAAAAGACTATTTTATCATTTTTAAAAAATTTAAAAAAGGTTTAAAAAACATATTTTTCACTTGCATTACTAAATGGTCGAAACTTGCATCACTAAAGAAAATAAGAACATTTTAAGTAGACTACACTGTAGTGAAAGTGGCATGGCAAAATATTGAAATAGAAAAAGAAAAGAAAAGAAAAGAAAAGTATTATGATAATGAATCTCGAAAGCATTGAGCATATCATTGGTAGAAAAAAGTATGCATCTCGAAAATGAATCTTCACAACCACGATGATGAAGCATTAAATGTCAACGTTGGAGAGCTCATGTTTTTTCCTTCTAACGTGGTGAGATGTCTGTTTCTTCACCAATATTTAAATATGTCTCTCTTCAAAGTTTGTAATTTCGGTAAAATAAAAAAACGACAACCTTCTCAGTCTCATCTCCATGTTGGTCTCACCTTCCGAGGGTTTGAAGAAGAAGAACTTCTAAATATACTAAGTAGCTTCTAATCGATTCAACCCAATCTCATACATTATTATCGACCACGTCCAAATGCATTGAAAGGATACCACTCTTATTTCATATATAAGCCAAAAAAAAAATTCTCAATTCTTAGAATTGTTTTTTTTTTGTTGGTATATACATATTTTAAATAGATTCGACATGACCATATCTAAGGGTTAGGATAGAGAGTATGTCTCAAGATATTTTGACCCTTACACTCACGTTATGTTAACAATCTAATATTTATTTGAAGAAAATACTACTACTCTTCCACTATTTGGCAGTTTAAGAGTGATTCTGACATGAAATTAGAGTTTTTTGTGTGATCCTAATATGAAATTAATTAAAGTATGTTTTTCGTTAAAACCCTAATAAACAATTAAAGCGTGACGGTATAGAGTAATCTTAACATAAAATAAGAGTTTGGCATTTTTCTAATCCACTGTTCAGAGTAAAGCTTAAAATAATTTTTGAAATTATCGTGTGCACTAAAATAATTTTCAAGATTCCAATTATACAAAAAAAAAAAAAAAAGTATCTCCAAAATTGATGAACTTTATCAAATTAGCGTGTGACGATCCATTTTCTATGTCAATAAGTAGCATCTCTGAGATGTTAACATGAAGAATAGTGTTAAGCGTTACAATATTATTATATGTATAACATGTATAATTTAAATGTCACAGGTCATAAAATAATTTGCTTACCGGTGAACCAATTAATGTTTGGTTTTATACTAAGTGAATTATTTTAGTGTATAAAATTAAATTGAATATCGTGAACCAAATCAGCCTCCAAACAAGTTTTAACTCTCAACCAAGAGTGAAAGATGAATTCTAGATGCCTATTTGATACTTAAGACAAATGCGATTTATCTTATAAAAAATTTGTCTGAGATATGACTTGTCGATAAGAGGAATAATAAAATAAAAAACCTAATTATTACAAATTTATCGTCAAAATTTAAAAAACTATCCTGGAGAGCTTGGAGCTTCTGATCGAATATACTTTCCCCCACAAAACATTTTGGGAAACAAATTATGAATGCATAGGAGACCGTACAGCCTTGTGTGATATACTATGAAAGGAGAGCTGTTTTATTTTGAAAGGCATGAAATATAATTAAGCTTTGAATCATGTGAGGCAATTAATGCAAGCAAGAAAGCTTAGGGTTTCTATCATCAGTCATCACAACTCATACAAGTTTCAATACTACTACCAGTATTCTCCATCGAAATTAGCTTCATTTATAATAATCCCTACAACTTAATTGCATGTCAGGAATCTCATTAATGCCTTGGTGGATGCCTGTTTTCTTTGTTTTTCAGAAATTTATATATTTTTTTATAGAAAAATTATTATGTAGGATGTGTACATACATGGGATAATGGGATTATAACATACAAGGTTTATGTATGTTACGAGCAACAAGATCTTGGAAGAACTATCACCACAGAAGTTAGCTCATGTAGTGGAAGAATCCGAGGTCTTATAAGCCTTTTTTTCAGGTGTTGGTCTCCCGATGTGGGACTTGTAACATAACATTTCCTTTAAGAGCCAGCGACCCAACGACTCCACTCTTCGGCACTTTACTCAGTGGCACTTTATTCGGTCTTTTATCGGTCAGAACCCTTCACTGGTCAGAACCCTCCGTTAATAGTCATTTCCGACATCCCGACAGCTTCACTCTACAACACTTCACTCAGCCTTTTGCCGGTCAGAACCCTTCATAGGCAGCCCTTTCCGGTTTGTTGACTCTCAATAAAAGCATCATTGTTACGAGCAACAAGATCTTGAGATAACCATTATCACAAAAACTAACTCATGTGGTGGATGAGCTCAAGGTCTTATAAGACTCTTTTTCAGGAGTTGGCTAGCCTCCTAATGTGAGACTTGTATCAATGTATCTATCTATATTTATGTTTTGCAAAATATGGGTTATTTGATAGATGAAGTAAAATTTAAAAAATGTGACATAATTATTATGTAAATTTCAAAAGAAATAAGCATGATACAAAATTTTAACAAATAAATATTCTTTTAACAATTTTTGTGTGTATATCTCATGTGAAATTTACTAACAATCATTTGGTCGAAGAAGTAATCTAACATGATATATCACAGTTTTTATAATCAAATAAAATATCTACATCTTGATTTTGTTGCTTTTATATATGTGTGTGAGGGGCCTAATTATGAAAATAACTATGTTTTAATTAGCATCAACAAAAAGTTCAAACGTATTATTTTTAACGAGAAATATTAGGGAGCTAATCATGCATTTTTAAATTTAGATACAAAACTTATATATACATTATAAAAAATATATAGAATCAAAATTTTAATAATATTATGCAACTTTAAGATATATAGGATTTATGGTTAATGATTTATAAATTTAGTATCTAGAATTTAAGATAAATAAAATAATTTTAAAAGAGAGGGCTGATATTAGCTTAAACAAAATAGTTAGTTAGAATTACTCTTATAAAAAAAATATAAATTTAATGGTTATTAGTTTATTATTAATATCTCTCATTTTATTATTTTATTAATCTTATTACTGTAAATTTAGAAGACCTTTTAAATTTATTATAAAAATATATGTCAACTCAAACATAGATATATAAAAAGAAGAGAGTGAAAATAAAATATTTCATATATAGTGTCAAGACTAGTCTGTGTAGGGTTAGAAATTCTTGATATGGAAAATTCAATATCAAGCTATTCTAAGTTAGTTGGCCACGAATCCACCATGAGTATCAGAATACCATTAAGTATCAAACATTAAAACTATGGGTGAGGCTATGCATATATAGGCCCATGAATTTAAGCATGATTAAATGTTCATGAACTTCGTTCAGAAGCAATAATTTTTTTTAAAAATCTAAACTGCTCCAAACAAAAATAGTTAATATATATAGAGCTACCAAACAAGCTAATTAATAAGGAGATTTCAATTTCTATTATTAGACCAAAAATGTTGCATGTGACTGAAGTTTGAAAGAAGGATGAGAATGCAAAGATGGACCAAAAGAGAATAGGGATAATAATCCCATGAGAGAGAGTGTGTGTTAATGTACCCAATTATGAAAAACATCCAAAAATATCATTTCATCGATATCGATTGACTTAATGATCAATTACTCATTAGTTTATTTAAGTAAGTGTACGAGTCAAGTTTAAATTTTACTTTTTACATGTAAGTATATCTTGATTAGTTTAAAATATCTCAAATATTGGATGGTTAGATAGAATGCAATTAAATGTCTTTAATAGTGGTTGTCTATAAAACCGCCGCTAAAAAAAAGTAAGTTGTAAGTTCACTGCAAAAATCATCGGAATATTTCATTTAGTGACGATTGGCAAAAATTATCGCAAAAAAATTGGCGTTATTTACCGAATTTGTCACTAGTAACTAAAAAAATCTATATGTCTATATGATGATGATGATGTATTACATGCATAGTGCATAGAATCATGGCAAATGGCAATGTTGGGATATTTAATTTAATTTGAATACGAGTATGTAATAGTAATAGTAAATTGTGAAAAGGACATAGATGTCACTTTGATTATTGAGCCTAATAAATGCGTTGCGTCAAACTAAACTATAGTATATACTAGGCAAATTAAATGAGTGATAATGTGTGCATTCACGTGAATGTTTGTATGCCTAACAAACATCCACGTCGAGTTTCATTTCTTATGACCTGGTGTTTGCCGTTTTACAAATGACAACCACTTTAATTAACTATTCTCTTGTGTTCTCTACTAATAATAAGAGAAAATAATTAGTAAATTGATTAAACAAGCTAATTAAGCTATTAGCTAGGTGCAACAGCAATATAATTAACACTCGTTTATGGAAGAGTCCAATCCACACAAACACAACCCTTTGGCGGCGCCGAAGCTAAGATAGATAACCGTTATTATTTCCATTCATCCCCCCTTTAATTTGTCTATGTACCCAAATTAATTAAATTATTAAGTCATGATAATATATATAATATATAGTCATAAATTCTAGTTTGTTCTCATCTTCTAGTTCTTGCTGCCCCAAACGTAATTTGAACATTTGCTATGTTGAATTGATGAGACTTAATTGATATATACATGACAATTAATCACTCCCCATTCTTATAATCATATAACTAACTAGCTAGTTTTTAATAATCTTGGTTTAATTATTCCGTTGATTTCTATTATTTCAACGCATTTTTAGATGGATTTTTACCCTTTTTCCAATTAAATTGTTGTATATTAAATAAATTTTGTAATTATATTGTTATCGTGATAAAAATATTAAATATAATAAAATATTTTATTACATAAAATAAATATACTCCTTTTTATTATTATGACACAAGTCCTAAATAAATATGCAGATATTTAATGGAATAATTTTTTTATACCTAATATTATTGTCATAGTAGAAATTTAATTATAAAATTTAATATAGTGCAGAAATTTAATTAAAAATATATATAAAGACTAAATTAAGAATTTAATAAAATTATAAAAATTAAGAAACCTTTAATTTTCTAAAGTAAAAGTTCCAATTAGAGGATATATATGGTATAAACTTATTATTAAATAATATAAAGTCATATATGCCAAGAAATAGTTTGACACAACTATTAAAATGGCTAGTTGGCATGTATTGATTATTACTTTAGTAAGTAATACTTATAGTGCAAAAATTGAATAACTATACAAGGAACAGTTTTGGACATATACTAGTGTTTAAATTCTACTTATTATATAATATATATCACATATACTACTAGTTTAGCTAGTAATTAGAGACAGCTATGCATTTAATAAAGAACGTGTATAATATAATTACATGGCAACTTTTAATTTAAAGCGTTGCCGAAGTTACATAACTCTATAGTTATTATCATAGCATGCACCTAGATAATAATTAATTAGATATATATGTATACGTATAATGCATAGAAGTTCAAAAATTTTCTGTGCGTAATAGAAATTAGTTATTAAATTAATCATGAAAAAAATTGAATAATCAATATTTATTTGGACAAACTAATTAACATGCTTTTTTTCCCTCTTTTCTATTTTTCTTACGAATGGTTTCTCTCTTTCCCTCTCTCACACGATTCTTGTTCTTCTTAAATTTTTATTAATCACATTGGTCACCAATAATTATTGATATTAGGGTCTCTTTTTTTTTTAATTAATTTTGAAATTTATCTTGGGAAGAATTCGAACTCGAGACAAAGGGGTCCAAGTTCCCTTACTTCAGCATGTTTTCCACTGAGCCAATCCAACATTCAATATATATAATGCAATTAATTATATATATATATATATATATATATATATATATATATATATATATATATATATATAT
>JASCZI010182264.1:1541-12432 GCA_036250425.1 Stylosanthes scabra
AAGAGTTGTAATTCTTTCTCTTCTCAAATTCTATATCTCTTTGTTTGAGTGAATTGGAGTGTGACTCTCCAAGGATTTGAGACTTGATAAACACTATAGTCGGTGAGGATACCAAGATAAGCACTCAAGGAAAAATCTTGAAGTTGGGATACTTCGAGTAGAGTGGGTTATTCGTTGGTGATCAAGATACCATGAGGTGTTAGATTCAAGTGCTCTTGTTGTAAAGGTTTGTCAAGCACCTTGAAGCTTGGTGGTTTAGTGGATATCTCAATTGCGATTGAGAAGAGTGGACGTAGGCAAAGAGATTGTGCCGAACCACTATATATCGTTGTGTATTATCTCTCTCAACTCAAACTCATTTATATTCTTGTTATTTATATTTATACAAGTGTTTTGAAAAGTACAAGCTCCTTGTAAGTACTTAAGAATTGGCTTAAGTCCTTGGAAAAATACTAGTACAAGCATTTGAGTTGTTTAAATTCAAAGCAATTTACGTTTCCGCGAAAATTATTGATTGATGTTAACATACTCAATTCACCCCCTCTTGAGTATTTGTGCTACGTGACTTACAATTAGTATCAGAGCTTTACTCTTTGTGTAAACTTAACAGTTTAAGAGGAACGATCATGGACGGACCAAGCACAAGCTACAACATCTATGCAAGCGAAGGACTCTCAACCCAACGTCCTCCACTTTTCAATGGGACAAATTATTCCTATTGGAAAAATAAGATGATGATATGGATCAATGCACAAGACATAAAGATTTGGAAAGTAATTGAAAATGGTAATCACATTCCAATGAAGGAGACGGAAACCAAGGTTGGAGAGGTCACGACCAAAAGTGCCACGCCAAAACTCGAAAGTGAATACAATGATGAAGACTTCAAGAAAATGTCGCTAAACTTCAAAGCGATCAATTTTCTTCATTGTGCACTCAACGAGAATGATTACATGAAGATCACAAATTGCAAAACCGCAAAGGAGATATGGGACAAGCTTGAAGTTACATATGAAGGAACAACTCATGCGAAACAATCTAAAATAAATAGATTGGTTCATGAATATGAGACGTTCAAAATGAGCGAAGAAGAAAGAATTGAAGATGCTCTTGAAAGGCTTTCCAAAATCTTCAATAGCTTAAATATGCTTGGAAGGACATATCCCGAACAAGATATTGTAAGCAAAGTTCTAAGAAGCTTGACTCCAAAATGGAATGCAAAAATAAGTGCCATTGAGGAAGGAAGAAATTATAATCAACTTACGTTTGATCAACTTAGAGGAAATCTCTTAACATATGAGATGACAATCCTCGAATCACAAGGTGGAGAAAACAAAAAGAAAAGCTTGGCTCTAAAAGTGTCATCCTCTCATGACGAAGAAAGCGATAATGAAGAAGAAGATCAAGATTTCGCAATTCTCATGAAGAAATTCACGAAGTTTGCGAAAAGGAAGAACTTAATCCCCAACAAACAAAACAAACCTCATAAGTGCTATGAATGTGGAGAAGTTGGATACATAAAACCAAATTGTCCAAAATTACAAAAGGGAGAGAAAGATAAGAAGCTCAAGAAGAAACAAAAGGCGTACATTTCATGGGAAAATGAAGACGACTCCTCCACCGACTCCGATGATGATGAAGTCGCAAAACATTTGCTTGATGGAAAATGAAGAAAAGGTTAGTGATTTAAATTTATATGAAGATGAACTACAAGAATCATATGATAACTTGTTGGAAGAATTTATTAAGATCTCCCGAGAATTTACCGCTACCAAGAAATTGAATGCGGAATTACAAAAAGAAAATGATGTTTTGAAAAACGAAAACACAAAACTTGGGAAGATCAAAATAAATCCAAATAATAATGTACCATGTGAATCATGTAAAATGCATATTCAAGAAATAGAAAAACTTAAGAGTAGTTTAGATAAGCTCAATGCATCATCTAAGAGTTTAGATAAAATTCTAAGTAGCCAAAAGCATGTTAATAATAGAGAAGGAATAGGGTATAATATAAACAATCCTAGTTCCTCAAAGGAAAACAAAGTTGCTAGAAAACTCATTAGGCAACTACAAGCTCAAAAACATGCTAGTAAATTTAGGAGAAACAAGACTAAATGGCAACCTCCTCAACATGCGTCATTTAGTAACAATGATTATAATACATATAGACAAATTATTAGGCAACCATATAGAAAATTGCCTAGGATGCATAATCCGCATGTTACATGTCATTATTGTAACAAGATAGGACATATTGCACCTGTTTGTTTTACGAAGATTAGGCATATGAGTTATCATAGCCAAAATATGAGATGAGATTCATATGGGCAATTTGCTCATTCTAACCCCCAAGGACCCAAATTTATGTGGGTACCAAAAATGCATTTTTAATTGTTTTAGGTTCTATAAATTTTATAACAACTATCTCCAACATGCGTGGACCTGGAATGACTATGCATAGATCACCCTTTGTAGGTATTTTTCTCAAGAGAGCAAATTCAATGATCTTCATCAAAAGTAAGAAGATAAAGGAGCCAACAAGCAACATCCATATATTTGCAAAATTAAGGGGGAAGGTTGATGTTGTAAAGTGATATGCGACTTGAAGAATGTCCGATATCACCAACGAATCATGAAAAATCACCCCAATGATCAAGGATGTAAATTGATGAAAACATTGAAAAATGGCTATTATAGGAAGTTTTTCTTATCTCTTATCTATTGAAATTGTTTATGATGGTTTTGATGAATGACTAAATAGGCTTGGTACACCTATTCTAGTTTACATGCATGCTTTGATAAATTTGTTTGATATAGGGGGAACAACTTTTTATAATTTTCCTAGTTCTTTTTGATAATGTCAAAAAGGGGAAAACCTCTTTGTTTTTAATATCCTCTTATTTTCTTTTTGCTAATGACAAAGGGGGAAAATGAATGTTTTGAGGATATGTTGTTTCCAAAAGAAGAAAATATGTGTTTTGAGAAAATATGTTGCTTTTGCAAAAGTATTTATTTCGTTTATATGAAAATTATTATGCACCTTTTTAGGGGGAATAATGCATAAGTTCAGGGGGAACTTTGGTAATGCTCTTCATATTTTCAAAATGTTTGTCATTATAAAAAAGGGGAAATTGTTAACCATGTTACAATATGCATAAATTCATTTGATTAGGTTTTGATGAATGACAAACATTGAAGTTGAGGATAAGCGTTGGAAGCAAGCAATAAGACAAGAAGACGAGTCCACAAGCTTTGAAGACGGTTTAGTATCTTAGGATTTAGGTAAACTTCTTGTCAAGAACCAAAGTTCATTATCTCTCTCACACACACACAAGAAAATGTTTTTAAAGAAAAAGTTTTACGAGAACTATAGCCGTAAAAGCTTTATAACTTGTTAGCTATTTTAAAGCTTAGTGCATGCTGTCAAACTTGACCTTTGTGCACTTAAGTGATGATAACTCGAGCTACAGAAGTCCAAACGATGTCGTTCTTGTTGCGTTAGAAAGCTAACGTCCGGGGCTTCAGTTTGATATATAATAGTCTATAGGAAACAGTAAAAGTTACTATTCCAACGGCTATGAATAGTGAATAGTAAAAGTTACTATTCCAACGGCTATGAATAGTGAACAGTGAATAGTGACAGTTACTATTCCAACGGCTATGAATAATGAACTGCATAGAATGTCTATAAATACATGGTCTTAAGCTCATTTTAAGACACAACTCTTGCTTAAACCTTTCTTGATCATATACTTGATTTCATATTTTTTGAAAAGTGATTTTATGCACATATTTGAGAGATAACCAAAGTTTGGTTCATAGAGCTTCAATTGTATTTATCTACTCTATCTTAAGAGTTTAATTCTTTCTCTTCTCAAATTCTATATCTTTTTGTTTAAGTGATTTGGAGTGTGACTCTCCAAGGGTGTGAGACTTGATAAACACTATAGTCGGTGAGGATACCAAGATAAGCACTCAAGGAAAAATCTTGAAATTGGGATACTTCGAGTGGAGTGGGTTATTCGTTGGTGATCAAGATAACGTGAGGTGTTAGATTCAAGTGCTCTTGTTGTAAAGGTTTGTCAAGCACCTTGAAGCTTGGTGGTTTAGTGGATATCTCAATTGCAATTGAGAAGAGTGGACGTAGGCAAAGAGATTGTGCCGAACCACTATATATCGTTGTGTATTATCTCTCTCAACTCAAACTCATTTATATTCTTGTTATTTATATTTATACAAGTGTTTTGGAAAGTACAAGCTCCTTGTAAGTACTTAAGAATTGACTTAAGTCCTTGGAAAATACTAGTACAAGCATTTGAGTTGTTTAAATTCAAAGCAATTTACGTTTCCGCGAAAATTATTGATAGATGTTAGCATACTCAATTCACCCCCTCTTGAGTATTCTTGCTACGTGACTTACAAGAATTTCTTCCAACCATTAGCACCATTTTGCGTTGAAAACGTTCGACGGTAAATCCGATGGAAATTGCCGTCGAAATAGAAATTTGACGGTAATAATATTTTTTAAAATATGCGTTGAGGCTTTTACCGTCGAAATAAATTTGACGGTAATTCCGATAGCAACATTGATAGCGTCAAAATTAATTTATTTTTCGACGGTAATTCCCACGGTAACGGGCGAATTTTCTATAGTGTAGTTAAAATATATTAAAGAATGTAATTTACAACTTATTAAGAAGAACTAGTTGCCATTTGATTCTCAGCCATTGAAATTTTAAAGTTTAATATTTTGACAAAATAAAATAAACTCAAAATTTAAAAAAACCCTTACCAATCGATTATCACATTACACGGAAGAGCAGAGCAGCTTCCAATCATGGAGACGAACCAGGATGGTGGTGGGCTGGAGAAGACGACACGAGAAGGAGGAGCAATGACGGATACGAATCGGTATAGTAGAGGCAAGCCGGCAACAGAGACGATGACTCGATGAACTCGAACCACTGACCACACTACAACCAGGGACTGGAGGAGGAGCAACGATGACTGGCGAGACGACGTCTGTGACAAGAGAGACACCTGAAAAGCTCTGGAAGCTGATGGCGGCGGTGCCAAGAGTGAGAAGAGGAGAAGTGATTGTCTCTATCTGTGAGTGAGAGTGAGAAGGGGATGACTGAAGAGGACTAGGGTTTGTAAAATGGCTGCTAGGGTAAATACTGAAGGAAAGATGTTAGTATCACACACACACACACACACACACACACACACACACACACATATTATTTATTTAATGTGCAGATCCGCGGATGAACACATGAAATCCGCAATCCTTACCTGATTTCTTGCGGATCTGATTCGTTTTTTTTTTGTGGATCTGATCCGATTATACCTGAGAAGAGGTGGTGATGTTTGCCTTGATTAAGTAAGAAAGAAAGGCCTTCAGCACAGAGTAAGAAAAGGAAGGGTTAGAGAGGATCTCCCTGCCGTAGTCCCCGGGAGGGGGAGAAGAAACCAAATTCTTAACCATTCAATAGGACTGAATATGATATGGTGGTGACACATTGCTGCAACCAGAAAATTCATTTAGGACAGAAACCTAATTTCCCCATAATCTCCCAAATAAAGCACCACTCCATGCGATCATATGCCTTACTCATATCGAGTTTCAATGCCAAGTTGTGAGAACCGTTAGTTTTGTGCTTAAGGTAGTGCATGAGTTCATGAACGATAAGAACATTGTCGCTTATGAGTCTGCCTTTTATGAAAGCACTTTGACTATCGCAGATGATCCTGTAAAAAATACCTTCCATACGAGAAATCAATATCTCGGGGATAATCTTACATAAAACGGAACTCAAGCAAATAGGACAAATAGAACCCATAGAATCTGCATTATGGACTTTCAGAATCAAACATATTTGAGTATGATTGAGAGCCTTAAGCATCCTTCCCCCTGAAAAGAAACTAGTAATAGCAGGTATGAGGTTACATTTAATAACATTCCAATAAAATTGATAAAATTTGGGTGTAAAGCCATCATCACCTGGAGCAGAAAATGGACTTATTGAGAATGTAGCTTTTTTTTATTTCCTCTGTTGAAACCCTTCTAGTTAGTCTCTCATTGGTAATGCCATCAATCTTTCTAGGCATATCTTGTAATAGAGTAGCTGCTGAAGCAGGATTGGTAGAGGTGAAAAGATTTTCAAAGAATGCTAGAGTAGTTTCAGCAATTTCTTTAGATTATGTGTGAGAATTTTCTTCTTCATCTATTAGCATGCAGATCATATTATTCTTGTTTCGACTCTGAAAAGAAGAGTGCAAAAATTTGGTATTTTGATCCCCCTGCTTCAACCATTGTATTCTCGATTTTTCACGCCAATGGCGTTCTTCATATAAGTAAGCTTTAGCCAATTCTTCCTCCTTGCGCAAAATTGTTCATTGATAAGCCTCAATCCTCTTATTTTTTCTGTCATAAGCTCATCCCTTAGGTGTTTAATAGCCTTGTGAGAATTTCCAACTCCCGTTTGTTGCCATTCCAGTAAACGGTGTCTACAATTCTTGAGTTTTTGAGTGAATTTGAACATGGCAGAACCCTGAACAGGAGTTAGCCAGACCTGTTTGATGAGATTGTTGATTTCTTCACTTTCACACCTCTCTCTTGAAACTTGAATCGTCTCTTAGGTTTAGAACCCTGAGGATCAGAGAGTAAGAGAATAGGTCTGTGATCGAAGCCCATATCATCCAAGTGAATTATAGTGGCCCGAGGGTATGCAGTTGTAAATGAGGAGGAAGCTAGACATTTATCCAATCTTTCTTAGATTAGATTGCTGTTGAACTGTCTGTTACACCAAGTAAACTTAGGACCCTGGTATCCCAAATCATTGAACTCACCAGCATTAATGAAGTAATTGAAACTGTCAATAGAGGAGGTTGATTTCGGACGACCTCCTAATTTCTCATTGTGAGTAGAGATAGATTTAAAATAACCAATCACAAGAAAGTACTCATCTGAAGTCTCCTTAAGAGAAAAAATGGTAGAGAACTGAGAAGCTCTTTTAACCTCATTAGTATGAAGATAAACTGCAGCAACCTTCCAGGTATGTTGTTGTTTTAAATCCTTCCAAGAGAATAAGATAAAAAAATCCCCAGAACATAAGACAGAGATAGGAGTAGTTTCTTTCTAAGCCAAAACCAGACCACCTGCTGTGCCCTGTGGCACAGTACAATAAGACAATTTCAAACCAAACTTAAGACAGTGAGCAGTAACCTTTGAAGTAACATTTTTGGTTTCATAGAGAAACATTACTTCGGGGGAATGAGATCTACAAATCCCTTGTATGTTGTGAACTGTGAGGGGATTTCCCATACCCCGACAGTTTCACATCATCATATTCATTAAGCATTGGGTGCCCATTGTGGCGTGGCACCCTCTCCCCCTTCAGCAGTAGAGACTTCTTTAGAACATATTTTCTTGCTCGTATGTTCATGATTTTTTCCTGGGATCTTCTTTTTGCCCCTGTGACTTTAATGAATTTCTTTCTGGCTTTCTGTTTCTGAGATACTCGTGGAGAGGAGCTGTGAGAGTTTGCATCAATAGTAGTAAACACGAAACCTTCTAATCCATCGTCAGGTTTGGAGGTATTCGTAGGCTGTAGAATAGTTGGTTTAGGCAAAAGGAAAGTTGTGCTAGGTGGAGTAGCTTTACTTATCACTTTTGCATCTTCCGGATTCTGTTTCACTATCTGAGAATCAACAAAGAGCTTAGCAAGACTTTTGATGAGGTTGACAGGGACTGGTTTGCTAGGTTTAACCATAGATGAGTTCTCTTTCTATTGAGAGTTGGGATTAGAATTTTCCTTTAGAACAATCTCATGCTTCGACCTTAGCCAATCACCCCATTTTTCATCATGGACTTCCCCTTTCAAAGACTCTTCAATTTGAATATTACAGAGACGAATCTCATGACCAACATGACCACAGTAGTTACAAAAAGTTCAAATCCTCTCATATTTGATGCCAATATCAAAAACCTTATGGTTGGGACCAGAGATTTTGAGTGATCTCTGTAAAGGTTTAATTTAGTGATATCTATGAGAACCTTCACCTTCACAATGTTTTGTTCTTTGCGTCTGACATGAAACAGATCAAATTCTAGAACCGTACCAAAAGTAGATCCCAATTTGCAGCCAAGTTCTTTAGTTTTGTAGTGTTCTGGTAAATTCCAGAATTGTATCCATATAAGCACTTCAGTGAATTCTGTATCAACAATTTGAATGTCTTCCTCCCATCTTTTCAGGTTAAGGATGTAATTCTTGAAGAGCCATGGAGCACCTCGTTCAATCCTTATGAGATCCTTCTCGTCGGAAAAGAAAAATGGGAACATGTTTCCACCATGATCAATGACTTTGAAGCCCTCATGTTGCCGCCAGATAGAACTCAAGGCCAATTCAATAGTACCACCAGAAAAAGGACGATCTGCAAACAATCTGCCTAGTAAACTCTTGGAACATCAATCCAAACCACCACTAATATCAGAGGCCTCTAAGACAATGATAGTCTCTTCCTCCACTGAATTATTGTTGAGGCTTTCAGAAGAATTAGTAGGTAGGGTTGCCATATAGAAGAGTAGTGTATAGAAAGAAAAGAATAGATGGATAGAGGAAGGAAAGTGTGTGAATAGAGAAGAAAGAGTGATTATAGAAAAGAGATGATTGTGTATATAGAAGAGTATAGAATAAGAATTGATCAAAGATCACAATGTAGGTAGTGGAAGAAGGTTTGATCAGAGATCACATGTGTATTTTGAAAATAAGGATTATTTCTCAAAACCCTAGCAGAGCACAATAACAACCCTAACGGGCATAATATTATTAGATAACTCAAGTGCTTGATTGGAAACTATATATCCTTCGTTAATGGAAGTGTTTCTTCTATTATTTAATTATTTTAATTCTCTCTTTTAAAGTGTTAAATCAATATTTAAATTTTGTTGATTGGAAAATACCTACCATAACCTTCTTGTACGTTAATTTTTAAATAATCAATTTACTGTCATATGTAAAATCTATCTTAGAAAAGAAAAAAAAGATTACGTCTTTTGCCTTTTTTTTTTTACAATGCTTTGTGTCTTATTTTTTTTTATTTAAATTTTTCTACCACTGTTATTAGATATAAAAGTCTATATCACAAAAAATATAACTCTACACATCACACTACAAAAAAGACGCCCGTTACCGACGGAATTACTGACGAATTTTTGCATGGTTTTCACTGTTTTCATCGTTACTGCTGGAGTTTGAAAACCTCCCCGGTAATATGTTACCGGCGGATTTTAAAATTCTGCCGGTAATTACTGGCGGAAAAATCCGTCAGTAACATGTTTAAAGTGACCAATTCAATTTTAACGTTATCGTGGGAATTGCAGGCTGATTTTTCCCACGATATTTACCGGTAGATTTTTCCCCCAAATTTTGTCAATAACAATAAATTTTTTAAATTGATTTTTTAATTAATGAAAATTTACCGTAAAAAAAACTCCGCCGATAATTTCCATAGTAACTGAACAGAATTGATTAAAAAATATATATAAATAATAAATAATTAAATTCATAAACCTGTTATATGAGTCAAACTAACCAACAAAATATCCAAATATTCAAATAATATTGCAATCTGGTATTTTTAAATAGTAAATACTAACTTGTCCAAAATAAAACTACAAAATGTGTTGAAATATGAATATCTTGATTGTCAACAGTTCAATATAACTCCAATTAATCTCCTCCTTCATGTATTCTTCCTGTTCCATTTTGAAAACATGCTAGAGAACAAATATTTGGGATTATATGAGTATGTGTTTAAATAAAACTAAAAAAGAAAAGAAAGTAATGGTGTTTATCTTTCAACTATACAAGCAAGAGACACCATCAAGGGCGCGTTTTTTTTTTGTAATGTCACCAACCACACCAAATATAATTCCATAAGTAACCACAACTTATAAGAAGAATTACTGGATTAGTATGCCACTTCTAGTTAAAACTAAATCATATTTCACATGATTTTTGTTCAACTAGGCCATATATTCTATTTTCCATTACTATTATTTATTGCTTTTTTTTTTCCCTTTAAATTTCCTACTCTCCGTATATTTTACTTCTACCCCCTACTTGTTAGATTGTAACGTTCATTTTTGGGATGCATTATACTTAGGTGTACGTGTATGCTACAAGTTAAATCAGAAACTAAAAGATAAATGCTAATGTGTTACACTTAAGAAAGGAGAAATGTGTCTCTTGCAACTTGTTTTGTCCTTTAACTTTTAAACTACTCAAATGAACAATTACTTACCAGTCACCATTGAGAAGTCATTTCTGTTAGTTATTCAACTAAGTTTTTTAAAATTTATACATCTCACATCACTCAGTTTATAGTTATATTATTAAAGTAATGCTACATAGCCAACAAAATTATAAACAATAAACAAAATATATATTTGATAACATTCTCATTTATAAAAGAATATAAGTGATTCTCCTAATTTAATTAGCACAATTAATTTCTTTCTATTACAATCTTCTTTCATTTAATTACATCAAACATAAATCCGAAATTCAAATTAAATCAAATCTCAAAAAACTTTGGATTATTATTACAACCACAATTATATAATTATTCTTTCAAATGAAAATTTTAAATTCTTATGCGTCATTAACTCTAAAAAATATCTCAAATCACCATAACTTACTGAAAAAAAAAAACCTCAAATTTTATCATCAGAAACATCCAAAATGATTGGTTTGTCACCTACAAAATAATAAATATAAAATAATAAAAAATAATGAACAATTAAATAATTATGAATGTTATATATATATATATATATATATATATATATATATATATATATATATATATATATTAAAATATA
>JASCZI010182265.1:0-16758 GCA_036250425.1 Stylosanthes scabra
ATATATATATATATATATATATATATATATATATATATATATATATATATATATATATATATATATATATAATAATGCTACACATACAAGTAAATTGGCAACCAAGTCCCAACCAAGTCATTTTTGCCCACTCTCACCATCCGCGTGTAATACACGCAAAACTGCCCACTTCCCATTAAAAAAACATGTTTTTCTCTCTTCTCTGCAACTCCTCCTATTCCTCATTCTCCTCTTCCTCCTTCATCTTCTTCATACTAGTGTGTCACCATCACTACCGTTGTTGCCGTCGTTGTCGTTACTGTCGCCGCCACTGTCACTGCCGCCCCCACCGTCACTGCCGCCGCCATCGTCGTAATCTTCTTCTTCTCCCTCCTGTTCCATTTTTTCTTCTTCCTCATTCTCCTCCTCCACTGTTACGTTATTATTATTGTTGTTGTTGTTGCTATTGTTGTTGCTGCTATTGTTGATGATCTTCTTCTTGAAACAGAACCAAATTTTCATAAATTTGTATATAAAATAGAAACGAATTTCTGAAAGGGAAAAAAAATAGATTTTTTTTTAAATCGAACCGGATTTATTAAAGAAAATAAAGTAGATTTCATTGAAAAACAGAACCGGATTTATTTGAAAAATAGAAACAGAAACTCTAAAAGGAGATCTGAGTACATTTGAGTACATAGAAACAAAACTGGATTTCCGAACAAAAGAAACGAATTTCTTCTATTCTTCTTCATCATTTTCTTCAATAAATTGCATCTCATTACAAAAATAGAACTGGATTTCTTATAGAAACTGAACCGAATTTGTCAAATAAAAAAAAATATTTCTTTTTTCTTCTTCTTCATCATCTTCTTCAATGAATTAAATCTCATTAGAAAAGCATTTCTTATAAAAACTGAACCGGATTTGTTAAAAAAAACGTAATTATCTTTTCTTCTTTTTCATCATCTTCTTCAATTTCTTCAATGAAATGCATTTCATTTAAAAAAAACATAACCAGATTTGTCAAATAAAAGAAACATACTTCTCTTTTCTTCTTCATCATCTTCTTCAATGAATTGCATTTCATTACAAAAACAGAACCAGATTTTTTATAAAAACAGAATCGGGTTTGTTGAACAAAAGAAACAGATTTCTTCTTCTTCATCGTCTTCTTCAATGGAATGTATCTCATCACGAAAACAAAACCGATTTTATTTTAAAAACAGAACCAGATTTCTTTAATAAAAGAAACATATTTCTTCTTTTTTTGTTCTTCATCATCTTCTTCAATGAAATGCATTTAATTACAAAAACAGAACCGAATTTTCATTATAAAATTGAACTGGATTTTCATGAGAAATCAGAAGTTCATAGGCGTCTAAAAAGTGAACCGGATTTTGATAAGAAACTGAACCGGATTTTCATGAAAAACTACACCGGATTTTCATGAAAATCAGAAGCACGCCTAGAGGTCAATCTTGGCGTCTGGGCGTATAAAAATTGAACCGGATTTTTATAAGAAACATAACCAAATTTATTTGAAAAATAGAATTCATCAAACTCCAAAAAGAGATCTGAGTACATAATAAAAACAACAAAAACATAAAAATTGAATCGGATTTCTTATAAAACTGAACCGGATTTGTCAAATAAAAGAAACGTATTTATCTTTTCTTCTTCTTGTTCATCTTGATTTCTTATAAAATCTGAACAGGATTTGTCAAATAAAAGAAACATATTTCTCTTTTCTTCTTCTTATTCATCATCTTCTTCAATGAATTGCATTTCATTAAACTCTAAACATAACTCTTCTTCCTATTCTATTTTCTCTTCTTTTTCCTCCTCCTCCATTATTATAATTTTTTTTCAAATCTGGTTCAGTTTCAGGAAGTGTGTTTGAGAAAGCGGTGCGCCTTTTGAGGTGAGAGAAAACCTTGAGAAAGCGGCACGCCTTCTAAGGTGAGAACGCGTGTGTCAGAGAAACTTGGTTGGACTTGGTTGGGCAAATCACTTGGTTGCCTAGCACTGAATTAACCGAAAACTAATTATTAGACTGATTCAAGATAAAAATTAATTAAAAATAAATAAACAGACCTAACTAATTCAAATTTTAAACAATTAACTAGTCTAAAATAATATAAATATATATATATATTAAAAAAATATTTTATATATAAATATATTATTTTATTAATTTCGATTTATTTTTAGTTACGTTGAATCTTAATTATTTTTCTTAACTATTTTTCTCGTTATACTCTTGTTTATACTTTAGTTGTGTGAAGTGTTATGGTTAGATTATTAATTACTTGGGAAAATGTGTTTGGGTGCACTTGGCCAAACAAAAAAGTTATGTTTTTGTATAAATTTTTTAATAAGTATTATTCTCTTAGTGTTAGTTATTTTTCTTTGATAATAGTCGTAGTTGTTTTTAATCCAAATTTAAAACTTTTTTACATAAATAAAAAATTGTTAATTATTGTGTGCTCTTCTATATATTTTTTTATTGTTGAGATTGATTTTCAAAAGAGAATGACACTGCTTTTTTTTTTGTTTAGGAGGCTATTCTAGGTCTCGCAAGTTCAGAGTAATCTCTTACGCCTTATCGAGTGTCCATTTCTGAGTGCTTGACGTGGCCGCATCCCCTTCTATATACATGTCGTCCCCAATATTTGAATCCAAGACAAGACATTTAAACAACTCAAGCCACTTATCACTAGCTTGTGCTAGGAAATGTGGTTAAAAAAAAAATTAACATCCATTTTTATATATATTATTTGTTATTCAGTAATACTACACATCCAAGCATTTATCCTAATCAAGCCCAATCAAGCAATTTTTCCCCACTCTCACGCATTACATGCGCTGGCACTCTCCCCCAAATTCAAAACGCAAACGCGTTTCTTCTTCTTCTTCTTCTTCTTCTTCTTCTTCTTCTTCTTCTTCTTCTTCTTCTTCTTCTTCTTCTTCTTCTTCTTCTTCTTATGCAACGCCTCTCCTCCTTCTTCTTCTGCAACGCCTCCTTCTCCTTCTCCTTCTCCTTGCTGCTACCGTCGTCATCGTCCTTGCAGCCGCCGCCGCCATCATTGTCATCGTCACTGTCGTCTTTTTCTTCTTCTTTTTCTTCTTCGTCCTCTTCCTGTTTCTCTTCTTTATCCTCTTCTTCTTCATCTTCCCCCATTGTTTACGTTGTTGCTGTTGTTGGTGTTGTTGGTGTGGTTGTTGTTGATGAAAAATTGAATTGGATATTCTAGGAAAAAAGAAACGGATTTTGAATGAAAATAGAAACGGATTTGGAATGAAAACAGAGACGGATTTTGAAAAAACAGAAACGAATTTTGAATGAAAAGAGAAACGGATTTTGAATGAAAATAGAAACGGATTTTGAATGAAAACAGAAACGGATTTTGGATTAAAAAAATGAATTTGATTTTCACAAAAATTGAATTGGATTTTCATGAAAAAAGAAACGGATTTTGAATGAAAAAAGAAACAGATTTTGGATGAAAAGAGAAACGGATTTTAATGAAAACAGAAACGGATTTTGAATGAAAATAGAAACGGATTTTGAATGAAAAGAGAAACGGATTTTTAATGAAAACAGAAATGGATCTTGAATTAAAAAATAAATTTAATTTTCACAAAAATTGAATTGGATTTTCATGAAAACAGAAACGGATTTTGAATGAAAATAGAAACGGATTTTTAATGAAAATAAAAATAGATTTTGAATTATTGGAAGTTACCACTCAAATATACTCAAATGTACTCCATCTTCTTGTCGCTGCTGTTACACCTCTTTCTCGTCTTCCTCCTCGCCGTCGCTATTGTCGCTGCTATCTTCTTCTCTGTTATCGGTGTCTTCTTCTTTTCTGTTGTCATCGTCGCCATCGCTGCTGCCGCTGCCGCCGTCATCGCCACTGTCATTGGCGTCGTCGCTGTTGCCACCGTCGTCGCTGATACGTTGTGAGAGAAAGAAGGAATTGAGCGAAAATTTAGGGAAACGAACGAGGGATATGTGGGGATATGGGGCGCGTGAATTTGAGTGGCTTGGTTGAGCTTGGTTGTTAAAAACACTTGGTTGTGTATAATTATTGTTATTATAAAACCTTTTCTCTTCTGAAAAATTAAACTGATAAGAGAAGTCAACATGAATGATTATATCTTTAATATCACAAAATACCTCTTAATCTCTTCTTCTTCTTCTTATTATTATTATTATTATTATTATTATGGGTTTGCATAAATTTTTTCATAGACTTTTTTCTCTTTTATATATAAAATCTATAATTACATGTTTATTAATTCTAAAATTATTAATTTATTTCATCTGCAATAATTAATTACAAAATACAAAATAAGGAAACTCAGTAATGCTATACATCCAAGCATTCACCCTAACCAAGTCCAACCAAGTAATTTTTCCCCACTCTCACCCATTACACATGCTATACTCTCCCCCAAAATTCAAAACACGCTTCTTCTTCTTCATCTTCTTCTTCTTCTTCTTCTTCTTCTTCTTCTTCTCCTCTGTTATTGCAGCACCACCGTCGTCGTTACTGCAGTCGCCATCGTCGTCGTTGCAGTCGTTGCCGTTGCCGTCACCGTCACCATCATCTTCTTCCTCCTCCTCCTCCTCCTCCTCCTCCTCTTCTTTATTGTTGTTGATGTTGGTGTTGTTGTTGGTGATGCTGGTGTTGTTGCTGTTGTTGTTGGTGGTGTTCCTGTTATTGTTGATGTTGTTGTTGACGAAAAACTGAATTGGTTATTTTTAAAAACAGAAATGAATTTTGAAGACAAGTAGAAACAGATTTAGAACAAAAACAGAAATGAATTTGGTACAAAAAACTGAATTGGATATTCAAGAAAACAGAAACAGATTTTGAATAGAAACAGAAATGGATTTTGAATGAAAACAGAAATGGATTTGGAATTAAAAACTGAATTGGATTTTCATAAAACAGAAACGGATTTTGAATGAAAGTAGAAACAGATTTTGAATGAAAGTAGAAACAGATTTTGAATGAAAGTAGAAACTGATTTTCTTTTACGCCTATGCGTGATTTTGGTGATGAACCCACGCCTAGGCGTGGTCTTGTTTAGCTCAAACAGAAACGGATTTTGAATAAAAGTAGAAACGAATTCTAATATATAAAAACTGAATTGGATTTTCATGAAATCAGAAACGGATTTTGAGTGAAAGTAGAAACGGATTTTCATATATAAAACTGAATTGAATTTCTTGAGAACAGAAACGGATTTTGAATGAAAGTAGAAATGAATTTTGAAATATTGGAAGTTACCACTCAAATGTACTCCATCTTCCTACTGCTGCTACACCCCTTCCTCTTCCTATTTACGTGGTTTTGGTCTTCTTCTTTCATTCTCAACGAAGCAATGACGAAGAACGAATACGAAAAAACTCACTAATGATGGGACGAATTATGGCAGTGACGAGACGAAAGAGAAGAAGAAAGCAGATCTGAAAACGTTGAGCTGATAGAGAAGGAAGGCGTTGATTTCGTTTCTGTTATGATCCTAATTGATTACGAATTTCAAAAAAACAACACTGGCTATCAATTAGAGGCACGTGGAGATGGGTTATTTGGTTAGACTTGATTGGTTAAAATGCTTGGTTGTGTATAATTATTGAACTCTTAATAAACATTATATGTATTAAATTTGTCTCAATTGTGTTAAGTAGTAAAAGAGCCAATAAACATTGAATAGTTATTAATGCAAAAAAATAAAATTAATCATCTAAAATATAATAATTGATCATTTAAAAATACTAAAACTAATAATTTAAAAGATAAATATTGAACCTCCAACATATTAAAACTCATCATTTAAATTTGATAAATGAAATATTGGCTGGTATTATTGACATAACTATTAATTACCAATATATATATAGTTTCTCAATTTATCTCTGTAAATATGATGGATATCTTTTGACACGATGCCAACATTTCCAGGTTGCTTAATTGGCGTTATGGTCCATATGGGATCTCTCATAAAGTTTATTTGGGATGGGTGATCTTTAATATGGTGAAACAACATGACATCGAAGTACTATGACAAAATTAATAATGTACAGAAAAACCACCAAAGGGCTGTTAAATTAAGTCATGTTATTCAAGTGTTTTGGTCCTTCCACAGCTTGCCATACATGCATCATGCATCCTTAGCCTTTTTTCTTTTCTTTCTTTTTTTTTTTTTTTTTTTTTTCCAAATTAAGGGTTTATCTGGTTGTTATTGTTAACTAATAGAATTATATTTTCTTAAAAAGAGAAAACTAGAAATTAAACTTTGCCTTGAAAGAATATAAACTTAAGAATGCTATCTATTTTGAACATTATTGAAGTTTAAAAATAAAACTTTCTTTAAGAGTTCTTAAGATATTAGGATTTTCAAAATTAAATATTAAAGTAATTTCTAATGAAAGAGGTTTGAGAGCTATATCATAAATAGTCATAATTTATTTTCCGGTCTATTTGTCTAATTTTTAAATGATTCAGAGTTATATTAAACTAGAGTACTGTCCGCGCGTTACGCGAAGTGTTGAATTGATATATAATATATATAATATATATTATATTATTATATAATATATATATTAAAAAATCACTTGATGTAACAAAAATCACCTTAGTTTAGTTGTAGTGGGGTTAATCCACTTCCTTTAGGTTCTTGGTTCAAACCCTATGAGATACATTATTTTTAAGTTGGCAAAAATTTGCACGCTGATGTCATCATTCTAGTCATCTTTCTACCCTTCTCTTAACACTCTCTTTCATATTTTTTTCTTAGTATATCTTTCATACTTTTTCTTTTTCTTTCCGCATATTATTATTTTTTACTATTTTGGAATAGAAATAGGTAGAGTGTAATGACATATTTTTAAATTTGAAATTGAACGCAAATAAAATATGAGATAGAAATAGGTAGAGTGTAATGACATTTTTACGCATCCATTTTTAGATTTTCATATTATTTTTATTGTATTCATGTCAATTCACTAAATTGGACATACTTGTCAACTAACTAACATATACTTTGATTAAAAAAACTTAGATGTACACTTGTTATGTTTAATAAAAGAGAAAGTCTAGGTAGCCTATGAATTTGGGAGCCAATGAAACCTCATCAAAACCCCTCATGTTACCGGAAAATCAAACCACGAGATCGGGTGCGGCTTTGATAACGGATTTGTAGATGGAGATTCCACGTTATGAAAGGGATCCCTTCTGCCCTATGCAGTGATTGTGTTGGCTTGACCATCAAGGGCCTTCTTGCCATGTCATGTTCCTTCTTATCATGTTATCCATGTTTTTCTCAACCTCTATGTTTTCCCTGTGTACTCCTTTCCGGTGTGATGGTGGTTGGGTTAGGTTGTTGTAATTGATGGTGGTAGTGATGGTGAAGGTAAATGAGTTAGAGATGATAACTTGTACGTATAATATATGGATAATAACTTTTATCCTGTTTAGATGATATTTTGGATGATAATTATTTTTAATTTTGGATAATAACTTCTAAATGAATTTATTGGCTCCCTAATGATCGGGTGTGGCTTTGATAACGGATTCGTGGATGGAGATTCCGTGTTCTGAAAGGGATCCCTTTTGTCCTGTGCAGTGATTATGTTGGCTTGACCATCAAGGACCTTCTTGCCCTGTCACATTCCTTCCTTTTCTTATTCTCTCTTCCGTGTCACGTTACTCCCTTTTCGTCTTGTGTTCAATCAATAGTAGCAACAATGGCCTTCCTCATCACTTTTTTTTTTTGAGAAAAATACATTTATACTCCTGAATTTTAAAAAATTGTACAAGTACACTCCTAACTTTTGTGAAATACTTAATAGTCCCTGACCTTCGAAAAAATAGTACAATTATGCCCCTCTGTAAATTTGACTTGTCTAAAAGAAACGAAAGTTTTCAATAGAATTTTTTAAAAAATCACTCCCATGATAGAAAATAAGATTCACAAAAGTTTTTTTTAGTAGATACATAAGCAATATTCGTTTCTTTTAGCCGAGTCAAACTCACAGAGGGGCATAATTATACTATTTTTTCGAAAGTCAGGAGTTATTAAGTATTTCACAAAAGTCAGGGCTGAATATGTATAACTTTTAAAATCCTTTTTTTTTGTCTTCTTCTCACTTTCCCTTATCACGTTGGCAACAATAGCCTCCTTCACTACTTCTTCTTCTTCTCTCTGCTGTCAACATTTATGTTTTCTCTGTGTACTGCTTTCCGATGCGATGGTGGTTGGGTTCGGTTGCTACAGTTGATGGTGGTAGTGGTAGTGAAGGTAAATGACTTAGAGATGATAACTTGTATAATTTATGAGTGATAACTTTTATTTTGTTTAGATGATAATGTATTATAATTTCGGATGATAATTATTTCTAATTTTGGATGATAGCTTTTAAATGAATTTATTGGCTCCCTAATGGTTTTCTAATATTGGTTCCGTAGCACTATTATTAATAAAAATCCAAAATTTTATTAATTAATAGTAAAAACCACTTGCCAATTTTTTTTTCATTCCAATATTAAGAATAAAATTCTTTTCTAAATTTTTATCTTTTATTTTGTAAATGTAATATTTCAAATTTTATGTTTGAAATTTAGAAAAATTTTATAGTAAAATTCCTTTTAAATTTTTTTGTTTTCTCTTATAAATCTAATGGTTCAAATTTAAATTTAAAATTAATAAATCTTATTTTTATGCCAAATTTTATCACTCTTTTTACAAATTTAATATATCACTTTGTCATGGATAAAAGATAGTACCACTTGTCGATACAAGGAAGTACCACTTGTCAATATATAAAAACACCACATATATTTCAAACAACTAGCCATCTATTACTCTCTTATTATATAGTGGGGATAATGGAGATTTTTAGATAATTAAAGATAATAACGTGTAAATTAAAATTGGTCAGAAGTAAGATTGAATTGAATATTTTCTCTATTAATATCAAGAGTATATATCTATTTTGGTATCTGAAAAATTCTAAATTAGATATATTAGTCTTCAACTAAAATTAATTATATTTTAGTCTTCAACTTTTTATTTTTCGTAAGTCAAATTGATCCTCAAAATATAATCTGACTTATATGATTTAGGGACTAATCTGTCTTATAAACTAAAAAATTAGAGACTAATATGATCTATAATCAAAAATTAAAATTAAAAAATAATTAATTTTAATTAAAAATAATGTGTCTATTTTTAAATTTTTTTAGAGAACGAAAAAGATATATACTCTAATATTAACATTTTTTTATACACAAGTGATTAATGCAGAAAGTCAAACTTGGAGTCTTAGACCAACATCATTTGTTAGTCCTATAGTGAAGTAAATTAATAAATTATATATTGTCTTTAATAATGACAATGCAATTATTTGTAGTCACATTTCACAACATTTAGTTGCGATTGCGATATGTATTTTTAATTGGTTTATCATTCAACATACTATTATTTTCTCATTTTAAGCGATCGGCCGCAAAAATATAATTTCGATAAATATTAAAAATAATCAACCAAATAACCAATCAGTATATATTTTAAAAAAATTATTTAAAGTCTTGTTAGGTTGGGTTGCTTAATGTTTATCCAAAGAACTTTGAACAGGTGTCGAGCCTCAATGATCAAAGTAGAAAGATGTGCTTTCGGGCGTAACCAAGAGCTATAACGGAGAAGAAGATTGATGTATGTAAGAATGACCCTAGAAATTCAGAATTAGATTATGGGGTTCAAGGTTGAATATGGGGGGGGGGGTAAGATTAGAGAACACGTACCTTGAGGGGTGTTGTCCCCCCTACTTATATAGTTTTAGGTGGTTGAAATCTTGGTGAGATTTGTTGACATCGGATCATATCTTTCAAGATTTGGTTTAATCTTTCTCCTTTGTGGACCTTTTACTCATTGCCTTATTTTGAGCGGATTGGGCCTAGGAGGCTGGTCCGTAACAACTCCTAAATGAAGAAATTTTTTATTTTTTTTTAAGAAATAACATACATATTTAAAATTTTTACTCTTTTAAATATTAGTGGTATAATCAAAAGAGTAATGTTATTTAAACAAGTGGTTTTGGCTAACCAAGTTCAACCAAGTGATTTATTTCTATGCTAAATATAATATTATTTCGTTGTCGAATAGTATAAAGTATTGCACATAAATAAAGTTCTATTTGATATCGAAATAGTCTTTTATTTAGCATAGAAATAAATGACTTGGTTGAATTTGATTGGCCAAAACTATTTGTTCACATAAAATTATTGTAATTAAGAACATAAATATTAAGACACTGAATTGTTACTCTTCGTGTAATTAAACCATTTCAAGGAGACCTCTTATTACTTTTAGGTTGTACTTTAGTTGTTCCATGAATTAAATACCTAAACTTGTTGAACTGTAGAGTAAAAAACTAAAAATGCTTGTTTTGTATTTATTTTCTATGGAAAAATTTTATGATGGGAAAATCACACACAATATATACTGTAGGTAACCCATGAATTTTAAATTATTTTTCAATTATTATATTTACCGAAGGCTAGACCATCGTTAACATTGAAACCTTTCTAATTAAATGAACGTTACGCTTATTGACGGCTTAGTCTATCTTGACTATTTAATTTTATTTTAAATTAAAAAAATTCATGGCATTTTAACTAAGCCGTCAGTAAAATAAAATAATTATTTATTAATTTTTGTCGTTACTGGAAGCTTAGCAACGGCTTGGTCATCGGTAACTTATTTACCCGATCAATTATTGAATCTCAAATCATTTTATAGAGATGCAGTCCTTAATTTTTACCAACAGATTGGCCGTCGATACTCACTACTTCAAACAAGTCATCGCTGTCTGCCGTCTGAATCTTTAACTAGTATAGTACGTAGAACCCTAAAATATGGCACTTCATTGGATATCACTGTATTAATGCATCCATCGGCTTCGTTCAAATCATATTTGTATGTTGTACTTGCAAACAAATATGTTTTGTCCCTTTTCAACTACTCGGTTTAGTTTCATATAGAATTCTTCACCATTTATACATATTTGTTACTCATTCAATTCTATATTATTGCTGAAGGTCGCTTTATTTATTTACTTTTTGACATTAAATTTGAATAATATTGTTCAATATTATTATTATATAAAAAAATTAAAACGATCATTAATATGTCAATGAAGTGTACCAACTAGCTATACAAGTTCCTCATACATTATTAAAGAAAAAAAATTGATCCTAGAGGAAGTAGTGCGCATTAGAGTTTTTAGAGAAGGATAGCCTTTATATGTTCTAGCTAGCTAGCTAGATAAGTTAATTATTTTTTTAGAATAAGTTAGATGTTTCAAATTTAATTAATACAGTATCAACCCTAAAAGTCTTACCTTATTTGAGAATATATGACTATGATAACATTTATATATTTTAGCGACCTCATACATATTTTAAACCAATTTTTGGCACAGAAGTAATCGAAAATGAGTTTTATACCAACATATAACGGTGTTATTTTTGTGTAACCTTAAGCAGACAAGTTTAAATTATAAAATCAGCTATTGATATTTGTATTAAATTAGATTACCTATACTACACTTTTTATTAGATGTGATCCTTCTTCCTCAGATCTTAAGTAATGCATAATTTTTTGCAGTAATGCTATACATCCAAGCATTTATCCCAATCAAGTCCAACCAAGTAATTTTTCCCCACTCTCACCTATTACACGCGCTGACACTCTCCCCAAAATTCAAAACGCGCTTCTTCTTCTCCTCTGTTACTGTAGCACCACCGTCGTCGTTACTGTAGCTGTCACCGTCGTCATTGCAGCCATTACCGTCGGCGTCGGCGTCACCGTCGCCGTCATCATCATCATCATCATCATCATCATCATCTCTTCTTCTTCTTCTTCTTCTTCTTCTTCTTCTTCTTTGTTGTTGATGTTGGTGTTGTTGCTGGTGTTGTTGCTGTTATTGTTGGTGGTGTTCCTGTTACTGTTGGTGTTGTTGTTGTTGACAAAAAACTGAATTGATTATTTTAAAACAATAGAAATAGATTTTGAAGACAAGCAGAAACAGATTTAGAACAAAAATAGAAATGGATTTAGTATAAAAAACTGAATTGGATATTCAAGAAAACAGAAACGGATTTTGAATGAAACAGAAACGGGTTTTGAATGAAAACAGAAATGGATTTGGAATTAAAAACTGAATTGGATTTTCATAAAACAGAAATGGATTTTGAATGAAAGTAGAAATGGATTTTGAATGAAAGTAGAAACGGATTTTCTTTTACGCCTAGGCGTGATTTTGGTGATGAACTCACGCCTAGGCGTGGTCTTGTTTAGCTCAAACAGAAATGGATTTTGAATGAAAGTAGAAACGAATTTTGAATAAAAGTAGAAACGGATTGTAATATATAAAAGCTGAATTGGATTTTCATGAAAATAGAAATTGAATGAAAGTAGAAACAGATTTTGAATGAAAGTAGAAACGGATTTTCATATATAAAACTGAATTGAATTTCTTGAAAACAGAAATTGATTTTGAATGAAAGTAGAAATGGATTTTGAATTATTGTAAGTTACCACTCAAATGTACTCAAATGTACTCCATCTTCCTGCTACTGCTGCTACACCTCTTCCTCCTCCTGTTTACGTGGTTTTGGTCTTCTTCTTCCTATTGTTGTCATTGCCATTATCATCATCGTCGCTCCTGTCTTCTTCTTATCTATTATGTTGTCTTCATTGTCATCCTCCTCCTCCTTGTTGTCGCCACCGCCGCTGTCGTCGCCGTCATCGTCATCGTCATCGGAAGAAGCATGAGGAATTAACGGAGAAGAAGAAGAAGAACTGAAATGGTCTTTCTTCCATTGTGAGTGAGAAAGAAAACCAGAATTCACGATATTGACGAATGAGAACCGCAGTGAATGGATTGAGAAAGAAAACAGCGAAGAACACTGAGAACGAAAATTGAAAAATGGTTGTGAGAGAAAAAAAGGAAGGAAATAAAATTGATGGAAGCGAAAATGATGGAATCATAATTTCAAAAAAACGAAAATTACTAAATGAGAGACGCGTGTGATTGATTAGCTTGGTTAAATTTGATTGTCAAAAATACTTGGTTGTATATAATTATTGAATTTTTTGCTTTGGATGGATTGCCCCTTATAATTAATAACAAATTATGCCCTAGGCGGGGCTGGTGTCGTATTCATATAATTTGAAATTAAGGTTTAATACTTGCCAAAGTAAACCCATTGCACTGATGATATATTATCCTAGCTCGGCCCCTGGACACCGGAATCTTTTACGTCATCATCCCGTGCATCCCCTTCCAAATTTCCTTTTTCATAAGGTTATCACTCACATACATTTTAGAAGTATATATAGCATTAGGGGTGAGCATGGATATAGGTAGTCAAATTACTCAATTAAAACCAAACCAATTCAATTATATTGGTTTTATATTCGACGGGTAATCGGATACAATCAGGGTCAGATTCGAATCAACCCGACCTTAATCGGTTCGAGTATTGATTTTGATGTCGCGATACCTGAATCAATCTGATTACCCAATAGATTTATATTAATTTAAAAAATAATAAAATATATTTATATATATACAATTTTTATTTTTCCTAACTCAATTTATTATATTTATAGTCACCAATAGAATTTATTATATTTATTCAAATATAAATTTGATAATATATTACATTTTATTAATTTTTTTGTTATTATTTATTATTGACATAAACATTTTCTCATATTTTTCTATTTTTTTTTTCAAAATTTTATTTTCAATCAGATATCCAATTACCCAAATCAATTCAACCCGGATTTAATCGGTTTAGTTTGATTCGAATTCACTTACTAAAAATCTTAAATCCAACCCAACCGAAACCAATTACAATTTAATCGGTTTGATTACAATTTTTCCTCGAATTCGAACCAACCCAATCCGTACTCACCCTTATATAACATATAGATTGAATGTGTTTTAATTTTTTTCTTTTTTTCCAAAAAAAAAAAAAAAATTGCCCACTTATCATTTTCTCTCTTTCTCTTTCTATAACTCTCCATATTCTACACAATCTCAATATGTATGAGAATTATCACCTTTTCATAATATTATTGTCAAAAAGTTTTGACGGTAATACTCCCACGAAATTAAAAATTTTTTGCACACCAAACTCTTTATCAGATTTTACACATCAGTTTTTTTATTCCAACAGCGATTTCATGAAAAATTACTGTAAAAAATTACCATAGTAATATAGTCAAATTTCTTTTATGAAAAATTCGACAATAACATCTACATTATTTCTAATAATGCTAAAAGAAAGTAAACCTACAAATTGACCTATTTTAGCGACGACCATGAAATTTACCGATAGCTTGTTCTTCCTTAATTTCTAGCCAGGACGAACCACCAGTATATATCCATCGGTGACAGTATTAAACTAATTAATGTCTGTCTAATCATGCTTAAAGTTTTTTTTTTTTGGCGTTAAGTTAAACGTACCTAAATTTTATATTACTATCACGAAAGCATGAAATGAAGCTGAAGATATATATATCATCAAGAGATGAGATCGAAGGGGAGTGGTTGTTCTGAGGATTTATTAAGGAGAGAGAAGGAACAATAAATTTCTCTCTGTTCATTTGTTTGAGTAAAACTCATATACTATTATAGGACTTGGTTGATTTAATAGCCGAAGGTGTTGAGAGAGAGCCTTTACTTCTCCATCAGAGAGAGTGTGTTAAATAGCATACATAGGTCATCATATCCATGCATATAAGGATATGTGAGGTTCGGTGTTCGTTTTTAATGGCTGAAGAGGGTGTTGGAGAGCTTTAAAGTTCTTAGTTTCTTGAGTGACCTAATTGGGGAAGTTGGAGTTATTATCTTAACATTAAAGAACCCTTTGGCATTCAAGGACCTTCTTCCCTTCAACTGTACACTCTACCAACATTAATTATTCCAAGACCATACATATCAAATATTTAATATTTATATCTTTTCAAAGCTACATTTAGTATAAATTTTCAAAATAATTATATAATATATATACAAATTTTCCCATATTTTATATATCATTTAATTTTAGTAATATTTCAAAATATTATTATAATTAATATCATCGAAAGTCAAAATAATATATTCTCTGAAATTTAAACTAATAAAAATAGACACATAAATAATTATATTTTTAATATGTCCCCTTATGTAAGAACATACACATATTCTTTTTCTTTCCTTATGATAAATTTTTAAATTTATTTAGAATTCAACAATGATCAAATTATATTCTAAATCTTTTCGTTATAGAAATTATGATATTATGTGATGATATTGTTTCTTCAAAAAATTTTAATTTATAGAAAAAATACATGATTATATACTTGATAATTAAAAATAAATCATCATAATATTATATAAAGTATGTGTTAAATATATTATAGGAATTTTATAAATATTTTTCCTTTACAACGACTCTTTCCCTCCCCTATCTCCTCACCGACTTTCATTAGTACCAACACTTTCCTTTCAGGTTCCGAGTTGCCTTTATTTTCTAGTATTACATGTCTTGGAGGAGCCAAATTTATAATTTTAATAGATGCAAATACTATATGTTGTCGGTTTCTATCTGTTTATTTTATGTCGAGATAATTAGAAATATTTTTATGATTTATTTTGTACGTGTCAATTTGAGAATTATTATTATTATTATTTGATGGAGTATATATGTAACCAAATTTTCACTTTAAGTGAAATTTATTTATTGTTGATACTAATTATGATAAAATAATTAGTTATTTAAGTCAATAAATATCGAAAAATAATGAGTCATCATATATTCACATGTTAATGAAAATTATTACTACTATTTATAGGATTGTTTTTTATAATAAATATAATAAATATAATGTTTACCATATTGGACACGGGTTGGAAAAATTACAAATATAGACTGTTGTATCATAACACGGGCTAGGCAAGCCAAACATGATGTTTTCGAATAAATTGGCCCATTCTAGCCCGTGTTAGTGGGCTTTTTTTGGCTCCTTCTTAACACGGGCTTAGGAAGCACGTGTTAGGCCCTGTGCTTTTTTGTTTGCATCATAACACGGGCTAGAGCACACCATGTTAGCCAAATTTCTACTCCCTAGCCCGTGTTATGCCATAATGGGCCAGTCAAGCCCGTGTTACCAACACAAGTATGCCTAGCCCGTGTTAAGGCTTCACTTTGCCTTTAAAAGAAGCTCTCCGCTCCCCGAGTCCTTCATACACAAACATGAGGGAGATGAACGGTGCATGCAAGCTGTGGCAAAAAATTTGCGGCTTGTCGGTGGGTTGGGAATGGGTGGTTTTGGCAGCTAGAGAACGGCTAGCGGCGGAAGAAATTTCTGTCGGTGATAATCTTCCTGACATGCGGGGTGCAAGATCACGGCGTAGCTGCTACCGGTGATAGTCCTCCTGACATTCACCGAGTAGTAGTTCACCGTGCGAGTCCGAGATAGCCGGCCTTTGCAGAGAGCCCTAGGCCCTTGGTGAAGAACCCAAGGCCAGCAGAGCAGAAACAAGTGTCCGGCCGGAATGATTTTTTGTGTTTTTGTTGTAGGTGTTTCTGCAGTTATAAAATTTGTAGAAGTAGAACATCTTTTGTATGAATCACGAGCCATATTTGCTATGGTTCTGTATTTTATGTTCATTTTGTGGGATACATTAAGCTGAATCACGAG
>JASCZI010182267.1:7501-21701 GCA_036250425.1 Stylosanthes scabra
TAGTTGCTTCATTAGGCTCAGCTTCTCTTCCATCCACCATCTTCTTAAACACATCCACAGCTTCCTCACAACGCCCTCCTTGTGCAAAAGCCATCACCAAACTAGTCCAAGAGATCACATCCCTCTTAGTCATTTTCACAAACAGTTTCTCTGCATTCACAAAAGACCTGCACTTTCCGTACAAATCCAACATTGCATTACACAAAGTCAAGTTCCCATCAATGATCATGGTTTTGATCCCATAACCATGGATCGCCTTTCCGAATTTCAGAGCTTTCATGGCAGAACACGCGGACAATGCACTAACGAGTGTTGCCGCATTGGGCATCACGTCCATCGAGGCAAATTTCTCGATGGCTTCTGATTCAAATCCGCACTTCGAGAGTCCCGAGATGATCGAAGTCCACGAAACTACGTCAGGGTCAGAAATCGAGTGAAAAACTTGCCTTGCAGAAACGACGTCGTTTTGGAGAAGGTAGGAGTGTATGAGCGCATTCTGGATGAAGATATCGGAGAAGTGACCACTCTTGACGAGGTGCGCGTGGATTTCGAGGGATTTGGAGCGCGCGTGGAGTAAGGTACATGCCCTGAGTGCGTGGATGAAGGTGTAGTGGTTGTGGGTGAAGGGATGAAGAAGCATTGTGTTGTATAGAAAGATGGCATTTTTAGGGTTGGATGAGGTCGCGAGGCTCCCTAGAAATGGATTTAGGAATTGGGGGTTAGGGTTCTTGATGACCTGAGCTCGTGCTTGATTCAAACTCGATAAATTCTTCATCACTCCATTGCCTTAGGTCAGTTCGTTGGATATCTTCCTTGAAGCTATTCACACACAGAAGCTGTTTGAGAAAATGACTGAAACATGTATTTATGATAATGAAAGGAAAAAAATACCACCCACAATTCTTACTTTTGTTGTTCAAACTAAGGTCTATCTTAGACTTGGAGACTTATCAATGCCAGAATAATAGGGCAAGATGCCATGGATTTGTAGATGAGAAACAAACAAATACTAAAAGCATGACCTTGCATCTATTTATCTCATGTGCTAGCCATCTTGATCACTACTATCTTACATAAGTGAAAATCATTTCATCAACTCATTTAGTTGTATATAAAAATTGTTGTGTACTTCTACTTTATGCTAAATACTTAGACAGTGGTAAAGATGTATCATTATCTTTGTTCCAATTGCTGCATAGACATTTTTGCAGTTTGTGAACCATCACAGAACAGAAACAAATTCAGCTTCTAGACCATCATTATCATGCATTCTTATTTTCGTGTCTATCGTCTTAACTCTGAGTATATGATCATGTTGAAAATAATGCATATGGTGGTTGAAAGGCCCTAATTACTAGTAACATAACATCCCATTTCTTGCTTGTGCTAGGGACTTGATTAAGTATGATTCTGATTGTTCCTATACGGCCTCTTCTTACAAGAGAACTCTGAAGTTAAAGAAAGCCTCCATGTCAAGAATATTCTAAGAAGCTGAAGAAATCTCTCATTGGATTCTGGGAATTTTGGAATTCTGTTTTGCAATTATTTTCTTTTACTGTTGAATTCTCTTTTACCATCATTGCCTGCCTGGCAAGTCTTTTGTTGTCACAATCTTTCAATGAATACAAATTGTTTCATAGAGAAGATAACCGTCCAAGCCATATGAATGTTCCACTGGATTATGATGTTGATGTTATTAGACTGTTGCTTTTTATTGGAGTTTCTTTCAACAAAGACTTAGCAGAAAGACATGATAAGCCACTAGGAAACGTTTTTTTGCATGATCTCAGTGTACTAAAACACTTAACAAAATGATCAAACGGATGAAAGGATATATAAATTTGGATATTTACATATTCTCAGGCCCATCACTCATAAAATTGCTGGTTTATTAGTTGCAGTTCTTCATGCAACTTTATCAAAGATTATTCCCTTCAGAAGTGACTGTATAACCAATTTGCAAACTTTTAAATTGCTGGTTTATTAGTTGCAGTTCTTCATTCAACTTTACCAAAGAATTTTCCATTCAGAAGTGGTTTACAACCAATTTTTCAAACTTTTACCTGTCATTTACTTCAGATTTTGAAACTTGTGTGTGGTGAATAGTGGATGTGGTTAGGCACAAGTCAAATTCAAATAATAATGGCTGAGAGAAAAAAAATGAAAACTGATAACTACTTCTAGAATGCGACAGATTAGAAGAGCCACATATTATGTATTCTAATTATTGCAAGACAAAAAAGTTCTGCAGATGAAGCAATGATTTGAGGCAGTACTCAATTAACATCTCAATTTAACTAGACAGAGAGTACCCTTTTTTTGTAATATACATCTCTTGCAAGCAGCAACCTTAAATGGATTATCCTCTGCTTCTTAACTATTAACATGCCAATTCAACTAAGCAAAAATAGTTAAAATACCCTTCTTTTGTAATATACATCTCTAAAAACCAGTAACCTTAGAAAATATTTTCTCAGCTGTGACTCTCTCTAGAGGAAGAAGAATGTAAGAACTCAATACAATCTTGGACAGCTTTAGCACGATGCGAATCAGTGTTGTCTGGTAATGGTCGTGGCCTAACCGAAGAAACCTTTATTGAGGATCTCCTCCTCATAGAAGCAACTCTGAAAGCACTTGCAACCTTTGCTCCAAGCCTTAGTAGGAACCTTACAGGTGACAACCTTTGATCTTTGGGCAACCTGAAAGACCATGTTCCAGTGACCCTTTTCCTGTTTCCCTTTAGGGAGATGGTTTTTTTCTCATTGACATCGACACTAGAGCACATTCTGGACATGTATATGAAATTTCCAATTGCAGACAAAGCCAGTTGGTAACAAAGGAGAGGCAGAGAGGGAATAAGCAGTAGGAGGAGACAGTTGGAATGAAAGGTTTTGAAAATTGGTATAACTAAAATGCAACTAAGGTATATATAGTAGGATCCAAGTTCTATTGGGAGTGTTATATATAATACAAGTATATATGATCCTAAAGAAAGTGATGCTCCAAGAACATTTAAGGACTTAGGTGGAGTTGTTTAAAGATGTGAGAGCAACCTGATTTGTAGAACAAGTAAGCTCCTTATACGTGCATGAGATGAGACATGTACACATGGGATTGTATTTATCAAAATAAAACCATTAATTAATGCATGAGGCCTACCTGTTGTTGAGTAAGAGTATGAAAAATCAGACATACAGTGAGAAAGTGTACCGATGAAGAAGGAAGATGAAAGAAGAGAACTTTTTTTCCGATAGGTTACAATCTCACATAATCTCCCAAAAGTGGGACGTGAAAGGGTAAATAAACTAAAACGCCAAATTACATCACATATCTCCTATCAATCTATAACATTAGCAAAACAGCTCTCTCGAAAAATTTAAGACTCCGCAAGCAAAATCTACAGACCTATTCACCTAACTCCATACTCTCCACGCCTAATCTTTAAGAACGATGAAAGAAGAGAATTAATTATTACATGCTTATAAAACACTTAAGAGAATTATATTTCATATATTGATAAAAACTAAATACATTAGAATGGATTATAATAAAGGTTAGTATGGTCAAAAGATACAGTGGTGTGGGGCCATGGAAACTGAATTGGGAGAGACAAGAAGGAGGAGGTTGAGGTTAACATGATAAAGAGAGTATAGGGAACCAATAGACATTTTCAGGTAAGAGTTGCTTTCGAGGGGCCTCCACCTTCTTTGTGCAAACTCAGGTCTTTGCTTGACAGTTGATAATGATGAGTTTGGTTCAACTCTATTTATTGCAAGCCTATCTCAGTTTTCATATTTAATATTGCGTATGTTACTTAAAACATCATAAAGTAGACATCGATTTCACTCACATAATTAAGTCATTAGCAAAATTTAAGAGTGAATAAAAGAAGCTGAAACTTAAGTGTTATTAGTTACCTACCAATTATTTTCTGACACTACATACAGTAATATTCACTCTTAAAATATCTAGCTAAGTTGTATAGTCACATAATGGAACCAGAGAAGAGTGTGGCTGAATTATTTGATCTTACAATCATGTTTGGTGAGAGAACAGACATATGGTATGAATATATGTATTATTATGTTGTCTGACTCAGTTGTTTGAAAGCAATAAAGTGTACTATGAGCTACTACATTCTCCTGCATGTGTAATGGAAGTGAGATGTAAATACTAAATAGCTAACAATACATATCATGTCACAAACACCATGCTTTTATTGAAAATATAATAAAAAAGGACAAAATGAAAAATGTTGCTGCCCAGGATCGAACTGGGGACCTTCAGTGTGTAAGACTGACGTGATAACCACTACACCACAGCAACCACTTGTTTATCCAAATTTTGTTATTCATAATCAAAATATTTTCTTTTACATAATTTAATTTAGAGTTTAATTTTAATGCATTCAGTTTTAAAATCTTTTACGTATTCGTATCTCCATTTATTATTAGTTATCGAAACCAAAGGTTTTGCGGATCGATTATTAAACCGATGAGATGATTGGTTTAAAAGTTCGATTGGGTTGGACCGGTTTATATAAATGCAAGGTAAAAATTAAAAGAAAAATGCTATGTTATTTTCTTTTTTGAGAGGGTAACTTACCCTCTTTAATTTATTGGTTTATAATTAATTTAATAAATAATTTTTTTTAAAATTTAATGTATAATCTTATTCAAATAAAAAATTTTTTAAGATATTTTATGTTTTTTTAAAAAAATGAATAAATAATATAATATTTTTTTTTTCGTTTTTTCTGTCATTTCAAAAAAACAAATAATATAATATATTATTTTTTTATTTTATATGATTATTCTAAATTAAATTCAATAAAAAATAGAAAATAAAAAAAAATTATTTATTAAGTTAATTATGAGCTAAGTAGGATTCACCAAATTAAAATTATTAAATATAATAAGTCACTCACTCATAAAACAGAAAAGAGGGAGCGGGGACGAAGTGACGAACTCAGCCAGAGAGAGCACCGCGGCGGCGCCGGTTACCGTCGCAGCCAGCAGCGGCCCGCAACAGCAGCAGCCTCCTGTCCGTGCTCGCCGCAAGCCTCTAACCAACATGTAAGTTCTCTACTTGTCTAACTCTTTCTCGACAACGATGACGAGCAGCCTCCCCTGTTAAACACTTAAACTTGATGCTCCATTGCTCTCTGTTTCAAGTTTGAAGGGCATTACACTATTGATTTTGCAAGGCATTATCAGTGAAGAAAAGAATTGAGAACTAAAATTGGGGGATTTGAAAGAAATTTTTTTATATATATTAAGGATTAATTGATTTTGTGGTACTGGGTTTCCTTATTTATATAATAGGGAAATTAATTGAAAGAATATTTTTTATTTAATAAGGATTAATTGAAAATTGAAAGAATATTTTTTATATAATAAGGATTAATAATATGCTTGGCAATTTTTATTTTTTGTTACTGATATCATGGCCTAGCTTCATAAGCATTTGGACCTGATGTAAAGAATATTGGAAGTTAAAATGTGTCAATGATTCACAACACTTTTAGTGTTTCAATGGTAAACTTTAATATTTGAATTTATAGTTGACTTCAAGAATGGGAGAAAAGAAAGAAAGTGGACAAGGCTGGTGAAAATGCATTATGCTGCAGGGTGCTTGAGCCTTAATATGTAAGCCTATGGCTGGCTTATTGGTCTAATCTGCATATTTGGTTGTGTTTTGTTTAGGTGTATGCATCTTGCCTGAGGCTATTTTAATATGATTCATTGTGTTTAGACTTTTGTATTCCATTTGAAACAGATGCTTTTGTTTAAAAGAAAGAAAGAAGGAAAACCTAGCCATGGCATTGAAGCTTGTTGGCAGAGTGGTGGCGCAAATTCCGAACACCAGAAGCAGATCATACTACATGAGCAGGACGAAGAAGCTAAGCCTCTACTCCAAGATTAGCCCACTTGGAAACCCTAACACAAGCATTGCACCCGAGCTCGATGATTGGGTCTACAAGGGTAACAAGGTTCGAGTTGGTGAGCTTCAGCGCATTGTTCGCGACCTTCGCAAGCGCAGGAGGTTCTCCCAGGCACTCGAGGTTTGAATTTAGAATTTGGGTTTCAAGGTTTCATGGAAGGGGGAAATTGGAAATAGAAACAAAGTTGAAGCCTTTGGTGATGGAAAGTGTGATCCATGGAATTGTTTTGGTTGATTGTGTCATAGATCAGGATAATTATGATTTTAAAACAAATTAGTTCAGTTGAAATAAGCCACATAATTAGGTGAAGAAACAATGTGATATGCTGAGGCTATCAGTACTGAAATGGTGGAGTGTTACATAAGCACTTACTAACACAACTGCTGTATTTGTTAAAACATGATTTGAAGTTGATTCAGAATAATATGTATGTCAGAGAAGCTTTGTTTGCTATAAGTTATTGTGATGTGAGGACTATGTTTGGGCTCTTTGAAAGTTGAAACTATTCAATTGTTTTAATTGTATGAGTGTCTTAAGTTTTTGCTGCTCAATGGTTGCAGGTATCTGAGTGGATGAACAAGAATGGTGTGTGCATATTTTCTCCAGTTGAACATGCAGTGCATTTGGATTTGATTGGCAAGGTTCAAGGATTTCAGTCTGCTGAATCCTATTTTGACAGCTTGAAGGACCAAGACAAAACTGACAAGACATATGGTGCTCTCTTGAATTGCTATGTTCGCCAGCGCCAAGTTGAGAAGGCTCTCTCCCATTTCCAGAAAATGAAGGGGCTGGGATTCGCTTCGTCACCTCTAACCTACAACGATATTATGTGTTTGTATACAAATATTGGACAGCATGAGAAGGTCCCGGATGTGTTGACGGAGATGAAAGAAAACAGGATCTTGCCTGACAACTTCAGCTACAGAATAGTTTTAAATTCTTATGGCAGGAGGTCTAATGTGGCTGAAATGGACAGAATATTGAAAGAGATGGAGAGTCAATCGCACATTTCGATGGACTGGAACACCTATTCTGCTGTGGCTAATTTCTATATAAAAGCAGGGTGTGTGGGTAAGGCAGTTGATGCATTAAGGAAATCAGAGGAGAGGCTAGATAACAAAGATGGTATCGGTTACAACCATCTCATCTCTCTTTATGCTCAACTGGGCAACAAGAATGAGGTCCTAAGAATCTGGGAGTTGGAGAAAAGTTCTTGCAAAAGATGCTTAAACAGGGATTTTACAACCATGTTAGAATCTCTGGTGAAGCTCAGTGAGCTGGACGAAGCAGAGAAAATACTGAAGGAATGGGAATCCTCTGGCAACTGTTACGATTTTTCAATCCCGAACACTATAATCATTGGGTACTCAGAGAAGGGTTCGTATGAGAAAGCTGAAGCCATGCTGGAAGATTTGCAGAACACCGGAAAGGTGACAACTCCAAACAGTTGGACTGTGGTGGCAGGTGGATACCTGAATAAGGGTGAGATGGAGAAAGCTTTGAGGTGCCTTAAAACAGGCCTGTCTTTGAATGTTGATAATAAAGGATGGAAGCCAAACCCCAAGGTGATCGCTGGCGTATTGAGATGGATTGGTGACAATGGAACTTTCGAAGATGCAGAAAATTTAGTGAGTACATTAAGAAGTGTTGTCCCGGTAAATAGACAAATGTACCATGCCCTAATCAAGACTTACATTAGAGAAGGTAAAGAAGTGAATGAGCTTTTGAAACTCATGAAAAAAGACAACATTGATGAAAACGAAGAAATTAGGGAAATTGTTCAAATGAGGAACCCATAGTTTAAGTTTTCAAGTCATATCCTTTGGTTGTATCATCCTCATTTTTTCACATTTTGATCCTTATCTATGATTAACTGATTGCATTACTGGTTTTAGATTTAGATTTAATACCTTTCAGGCCACTGAAATGCAAAAAATTTACCATCAAAGAATCAAGTATATTAACATCCACACCAAAAACACCACATTTTTTTTCTTTGTTTACATGATTTTAAAAATTAGAAAAAAAACCAAACAAAACTTGGACATGCAGACGACAGAGAGTTTTTTTCTCCTAAGCAAAAAAACAACGAAATTGAAAGAATTAGCACAAGTCGTCCACACTCCCAAATCTCATCAGTTCGACTCGCTGAACACCCTAACGATCTTCTCGGTGGGGACCAAAGGAAGGTAAGCAGACACCCTGTATCCCTTCTTGGCGGAGACAGTCACCGCCTCGTTGTACTTGGCGGTGCAGTACGCCGCCTTGGGGAGCAAGGCGCCGGCAACGGTAGGGAACAAAGGCAGCTGGTTCAGCTTGCGCCATGCTGACGCGGCGCACTGCTCTGCCTTTGGCTCATATTTGTCATACACTGACTTGGCGAACCCTGAGGCAGCGTCCACCACGCCGGTTTGGCGAACGTTGGAGACGACAGAGCAGGCCTGGTTTGAGGCCACCTTGACGTTAGTTGGAACATGGCGATCGATCTCGGCTACGGACTCTTCAACCTAAATAAGTGAGATCCAATTAATTAATTACTGAAATTGAATTTAACTATAACCTAATCTAACCTAACCTAACCTGATCTAACCGTTTTGTAATAGAAATAACAGAATACGATAATAGAAAGAGGTGATTCCATTTCTGCGATCTTCGTTACCTTGCGGTCGACGTAGCGGAGGAACTCGGCAGGGACGAGATGGAATTTGTCGTAGACGGGAGCGACGACGGTCTTGACGGCCTCCTCGACGGTCTCAACGCCGGATTTGAGGGGTCCGGAGCGTTCCTTGGCGTAGGAGTAGAAGATGGCGGCGCGCATCATAGCTTGAAGCGTGGCGAATTGCACGAATTCAAGGTACTTGAGCTCTTGTTGGTCAGCATCAACAACAGCTTTCTCATTCTCGACCTGCAAAATTGAATAATTAAGAGATATGAGATAAAAATCTCGAGATGTTTGGAACCCTAGAAGAGGAAGAACGTAGTACGCTTACCTTGGGAGCTTGGGTGTCCATGAGTGCGATGATGAAGGGTTTGGAAAGAAAGAAGAAAGAAAGCTTAGAAAATTAAAAGGTGTTTTGGTGGGATGCGAGAAATGAGAAGGAAATGCGTATTTATATGGGTTGGAGAGGGAGGCGGTTACGGTTAGAAAGCGATGAGCAAGCGCGTTAGTAGGCTACCTGCTTTTTCTTCACCGTTAAGTTTGTTTTTTTAAGACCATACTAAACCTATGGATGCAAGTAAACGGTATTTCCCATTATCACAATTCACACGTTATTTAATTTTCTATTCCGATTTCTGCTGCGTAACGCTATTTCTTTTTCTTCGAGTTTGACCTCCATTTCTTTTATGTATGTATCCATTATCATTTGGTGTCATTTTTGGCCTGCTTAATTTTAGCAAATTTATTTATCATAACCATCCATTTCAAAGTTGAGATACATTTTTATCTGACTTTTCGAGATTTATCCAATTTTATCGTTCAGGTATTAAAAATTTATTGGGAAAAAGAAACCATAATATAACTTATAAAATATAAACACACAATAATTCCTAACTTGGAAAAAATTAATATTCCGTTGTTTTAGGTTTTTTTGGACAAAAGAATATTCGTAGCTTAGAAACCTTGATATTCTGTTCTTCTGAGTAACAACATTTGCATTATGCATTCATGCAATCAATCAAGGTTACTATTCATTACATTGAATCACGTTGCACGTACATTTTAAAAAAAAAATGTTACAACTAACAAAGATTTGGTGAAAACTACACCGGGGTAAAACCACCAAAAGACTCAAACTTGAACCCCAACAGAAGCTTTAGTAGTGGCAAATCATGTCTCTTAATATGCTGCATTCGGATTCGAAAATTGACAAAGGCAAGTAGCATTGATGGAAACCCTAAGTGTTATATGTCTGAGTTTGTAGTGTGAGTAAACTCGGACGTAATGCTTAATGTTAAGTGCTGTCAAATCCATCAAAAAATAAATAAATCACCAAAAGCTACATGGATGATTATTAGTGAACAAAATTCAAGTCTTTACCATTTACTATGTTTTGAGAAAACTCAGTTTTTTTCGGTCAATGCTATCCAAGCGGATCAATATTGTACCAGCTGTTTCTCCTTCAATCCACTTTATAGCTTCCTGCTCTAATAGTTTTAATATCTGTCCAAAATCAGAAGATCATCATGTCACTAATCACCTCATGGCTCAAGAAGAATAAGGCATCTGTAAAATCATGCCAAGAAATCAATTGATCATACCGCCCGCCTGCGAGACCCTTTGGTATTTTCTTGATTACTTGCATCAATGATAACCTTTAGGTACTCAAATGCTGATGGTAATATAATTATAATAAGTGAATATTAGAATAACATAGTAAATTGATAGAAAACTGGAAAGGGATCATATCAATAATCAATACAGATGAGATGACTAGTTCATTGCAGTGACTCACATGGAATGCCAGCAAGAGAAGAAAGATGACATTTAAGTAGACGTATAGCCTCCCTTGAACCATGGTCGTGCAAGTCAAGCAACATTTCCTGTGCTTCTGAGGTCCTACGAATAAATCAATGCATAAAACATCATGTCACTACTCACTAATCATACATCTTTTCCATGCTAATCCCTCTATAACCAAGTAGAAGAAGAAATTTGGCCCGATCAATGAGAACATCAGAGCAGAAGATATTTACTTAGTTTCGACAATCATTCTGCTAGATTCTTCATCAGCTTCGCGAGCCTTCTTGAGGAAAAAATGCCCCTGTCAATACCATAGCATACACCAATGAAATAGTAAAGCGAAAATAATCAAAATTAGAAGAGGCAGCATGTAATAGTACACAACAACCAGAAGACTAATGCACTGGAAATTTGAGACTCGTAGTCAAAGTTATTCACGTCATAATGCAACTAATTGGTTATCGCCAAGCCTAGTTCTATAACAAATCTTACCTGATCTAAAAGTTTTTCAGCTTTGAATTTATCTCCATTTGCAAATGCATCAACAGCCTGAAGTAAAAAGCGATGCATAAGTGTACAAAGCAAAGACCCAAAACATTTTAGTGAGTTACTCTGCCTATTACTATTGATGATTTAATGTGGGAGAAACAGAATAAGCTGGGAAGGGAAAAAATACAACATACAGCTTTATAATATTCATTCATTGTAGCACGATACTCCTTCACTGCTCTACGCACACTCTGGTAATCTTCCTCATCCTCCACATCTGTTATAAAGAAAGTATGTTGTTGTTGTTATTATTATTATTATTATTATTATTATTATTTCCAACTACAAAGTAAAACTCAACTTTAGAAAGAGAAATGATATAGGATCCAAGCCACATAACTAACAATAAATATAACAAAAGAATAAATCGGAAGTAAATTTAGCCTCCAGGAATGAAACAGACTTGGGTAAGTACTGTTTGTATCATTTTGTAGTGAGAAGTCCATATCAATCTTATATTCTTCCATTGTGTCTTCCAGGGGTTGAAATACAACATGTCCATATCGTGAACTATTATTCACGTCCTTTGAAGTTTTTTTAGGAGACTCCTCACATCGCTCATAACCATTAAAAATAGCAGACAAGATCTCCTTCTGAAGTTCATCTTTATATTTCTGCCTCGGATGTGATTCCACTCCTTTATTTGAAGCTACAGTTCTATCGCTGTGTGACAAAGAAGACAACTCAGAGTTAACTTTAAGACACAACATCTAGCATGGAGATGAGTTGATTATGCCATTAGAGCATAAGGCCAGTTAAAGCAGAACATGCTACAAAAGTACAAATGTTGTACTTAATATCATTTATGATGATCTCAGAAGTAGATCATAATGCAGCAAAAAGCGAAAAACATACCTTCTGAGATTATTTAGATTCTGAGACTTTCTTTCAGATGAAGGTAATTCAGATTTTGGTTGCACATCTGTAAACTGCACAAATACAAATACCACATAGCAATCAAGAATATAGATACTGATCGGAATTTAAATTCAGACATCAATATGACTTTCTGCACAAAAGATGAAAGAAATATATTGTGAATGGATTCTTTTTCACACATTATGTCTTTTTCATAAACAATTCGTTATAATATTCAAGATACAATTATTGGAGCTTCCAAAGTAAACTATCTTGGAACTCATACTCACCCTCGAAGCTGAATCACCAACAACAGCTGTCCTTCTGTCCAATGCCACATCTGATGGATCTAGAAGTTTACACATGCTCTGGATGAATTTAAAGTGTACTTGTTAGACTAAGACTGCAACTGCTATTTCTAATGTACCACAATGATATGGTAAAAATGAGAAATGACATTTGATAAAATGAAGCTAGGAATAGTCTGAGCAATAAAAGATAAATCAGTGAAATGTACGCTTGCCAGATTTAGGAGGCTTGGAAATTGATAGAAAGTAAAAACATGGAAAAATAATGTTGTGGATTCTGGTCTGAGCCAGAAATTGGAGAACGAAGTAAACAATATCGCTGAAGCATATTTAATACTTGGTATCTTGCATCAAACAGTAAATGGCAATCAAGATATTAGCATATAGCCCAAACTTCACATACCTTCTGCATATCATAACCGCAAGATTCTGCAATTTTTGCAATAAAATATGGGGTCAGCTGTTAATACAAGCAAAAGAGATAATGCTGATAACAATAGTACACTACAGACTACAGAGTTATATACCAAGAACACCACGTATCATATCTCTGTCAAGCTGAAAGCCATTTCCAAGCATTTTATATAAGAAATCTTCCATATCCTGTTGAAGCTGATTATCTTTTGAAACATTTGGCTTTGCTTTTTCACGCCAGATTCCAGTCACAGGCATCCCTTTTACATCCACTTTGGCAGGTTTAGTCACACCATGAGGCCCATTTGCAGATGGCACTGACCTAACATAATCCCTACCAATAATGCCTGAAACAGTACCTACTGAAGCCGGGCGAGCTTTCGCCCTAAAGTTCTTTCTTTCTTGGCAGGAGTTTTCAACAGAATTTACATCAGACGTGCTTGACGTGTCTTCAACCCTGGCATCTGCAATAGATGAATGGCATGAAGAGGAAGAAGAGGTCCCCTTCATCTCATACAACATTTCTCCTGCCAATTCTGCATTCCTGCTTGCCTTGCAATAGGCAGAAGCTATTTCCTCGAGCGAAAATACAGAGCCAAAGGCATCAAGCAAGCACTGTAAGGCTTTTTCTTCATCACATGTGACTATATTCTGGGCAGAGACCTCCATAACAATTATGATTGAAACACTGTAAGAGAAAATTATGTAAAATACAAATTAAAAATCAACCACTTCTTCAAAATTCAATGCAACAAGGATATAACTATGAAATACCAAAATTATGCATGAATTAAGGTCTTCTAGGGTTCTAGTATCTAAAAAATACAAAAAATAAAATAAAAATAACAGAACTTTGCCTTCAAACTAAGCACTCACAGTTCCAAACATGAAGATATATAATCCCTGTAACTATATATATCAATATCGAGAGAGCAACTGAGAATCAGAATCAGAATCCGAATTCACGAAAGCCAACAACTTCATTGAAGAAAAGCATAACGAATCCGCGAAGTTACATTTAGGGATGAAAAATGCAGCTAAGTAAGATAACATTGCAATCAAACACACAAAGCACACAATCTCAGTTAAAAATGAAACCTTTAACGCAAATGGGGGAAAAGAATGGATGCGGATTCACAAAACCAAACCCAAAAAAGGAGAACAACTGGGAAGGAGAATACCTGTGATGGGAGAGTGGAGGGTGAAGAGTGAACACTCTCCTTTGCTATTTCATTATTTATTATTTATTTTAAAAAATTAATTACAATAATTAAAATATATTTATTGAAAAAAAAGAAAAAGAAAAGGTGGAGTCAAGACAGCTTCCTTTGCAAGTTGTTGATTGTTGTCTTGTAGTTGTTGACACATAATTACAAACTTGCCATTATTAGAGATAATTTAGTAAGAGATTAATTTTGATAAAGTAATTTAGCAATAATAATATTATTAATTTTCAATATTCATTGCAATAATCTTCTGTTTACCAATCATCCTTGGCAAATGACATTTTTTGGTGATAGTAGAATGGAAAAAAAAAGAAAACAACAAGATTACTAATAAGTTATGTCATGCTTCAAAAGCTCTTTGATATCATCATTTGGAACAATCCATTCCAATTGATCAATTTCATGCACGACTGCAAATTTTGCCAAAGCATCAGCAACT
>JASCZI010182275.1:873-11117 GCA_036250425.1 Stylosanthes scabra
GCTGGGGCACAAACCACCTATAGTAATTCTCAAAGACCCAGCTGATCTTGGTCGTGCCCTTGCGTACCTTATTCCAACTGTTTAATTTATTTCATAACATATTCATATAAGAAAGATGTAACTTATAGATACAATAATTAATGCATTTCGAGTAATTTACAAAAAGAAAAATATAATCTTCTTACCAGTTACCGCCGTCCCAGCGGAGGTAGACACGACCAGCCTGTCTAGCGAGCTCCTCCTCCAAAGCGACGTCCTCCTCCTCCCCCTCCGGCAAAGGATTGTCAACCGGGGGCCAAGGCATCGGATCTGGCTCTGGAGGGGGAGGCTCGTCGTCCTCTGTAGGGGTATCAGTAGTAGTCTCAGCAGGGGTCGTGGTCTGTGCACGAGCACCCGATGTCTCGGAAGACTGAACCCTCGATCCGGGTGTGGGGATCATCCGCATGGCTGGCAAACCCTCTGCCAAGGAAGGTGTTGGGACCACCGGAATAGATGTGGTAGCTGGAGTCGAGGTCTCAGCCTCTACCTCCCCGAGGTCGAGGGGAACGCCGGTCATCTTTCTAGGCCGACCCCTACGACCTCGTGTACCCCTACCACCGGCACCTCGGTCCCCCCTACCTCGACCGCGGTCCCCCTAGTTATATGTCCTGAACCAGTTTGACAGTTATGTATAAAAGTTAATAACACAGTTTTCAAGTATATGATACAAATGTTAATGCATAAAAGCTAACCACGGACATAACAGTCTATTATGAAATTTTTTAAGTTAGATACTTTACTGCCATTCATCATCTTGTGGAGATAAAGAATCTGCTGATGCAGACCCATTATCTTCGCTATTTCTCTCATCTGCTTCACTATCATCCTCATTTTCAGTGTTAGGCAGTTGGGCGGAAGCAATGATATCCACATCTAGGGTGGAAGATCTAAGTGTTTCGGGTATCCCAGTTTCAGTTATGACTCTTACGGGTATTTTCTCTGTTGACTGATACGCTTCGTCCTGAACTACCACCTCCTGTGACTCAATTCTCCCACGTGGTTTACATTTAATAACGACCCTCCAATTGGATCTGCCACTTCCAGGATACTGCATGTAATATACTTGGCGTGCATTTTGAGCTAGGATGAATGGGTCAAATTGATCATACCGCCTACTGTGGTTAATCTCTACGCCCCCGCACAGATTCATTCTCCTCTCCCAGCCTACAATTCTATCCTAATTGTTCAAGTCTCTACCCTAAACGTTCAATAAATTTTTTCATTTAATTATTCCGATTACCGAATAATTTAATCACTATTACCATTCCAATTTAAAAGGTGTTCAATATAATAATGCTAGGTAAAATGCATAGAGTACCAACCGTAGTGTCGGGATAAATGTGGGCAACGCCTAAACCTCACAATCTCGTACGATCCCCACCCACCAGCGGCACCAACAGCAACTTCAGCAACCGCTATCCCTGAAAAAAAAAACGGCATTCACCCAATACATTAACCAGACACATTAGGTACAACTTCTATCATCAATGGTATTAAGAAAATTAACGAAAACGGAAAAACTAAACCGATTAAACGAAAGAAGGACTTACCCGGAGTACAATGGCGGCGACGGAACTCCGAACGGAGGTCGAAGGAGGGAGAAATCGAAGAGAGAGAGAGGGGGCTGCGGAGAGAGAGAGGGTGAGTGAAGAGAGAGAGAAGTGACGGTTCTGAGGAAGAAGAAGGGGCTCGCTGCGTTTTCATGTTTTTTTTTTTACCGATGGCTTAGCCGTCGGTAAACAGCGTGTTTTTTTTACCGACGCCCACGTAAACGCTGCGTTTCATTAAACAATATTACCGACGGCTTGCCGACAGCTTAGCCGTCGGTAATATTAGCGAAGGCGGGAATTTCGAACTTTAAATTAATATTATTATCGACGGGTCGTCGACGGCCTGGCCGTCGATAATATTATCGACGGTGAAGCCGTCGATAATATTGGGCGCATATATTTTTTCCCTCGCGTTATTATCGACGGCTAAGCCGTCGACGAATATTATCGACGGCTTAGCCGACGATAATATTTACAACGCTTAAACTGCCCACGACGCCGGCGACGGCGACGGCTTAGCCGTCAATATTTACCGACGGCTAGGCCGTCTATAGTATTAAACCGTCGTGGCGCCAATTGGCGCCAAAATATCATCATTTTTATCGACGGCCAACAGTCGGCCTAGCCGTCGGTAAACCGCGCATCATAAACGTGTATTATTTGGAGAATATTACCGACGGTTATAATATTATTATCGACGGCTAGGCCGTCGGTAGGGGCCGTGTCCATAAAGCCGTCGATAATAACCGTCGGTACAGCGAAGCCATGTTGTAGTGGTTGCTGTCGTCGCCATCTTCGTAATCTTCTTCTTCCACCTTTGTCTTCCATTTTCTCTTCTTCTTCTTCTTCCTTCTCCTCCTTCTCCACTGTTACGTACGTTGTTGTTGTTGCTGCTGTTATTGTTGTTGCTGTTGTTCATGTTGTTGTTGTTGATGATGTTCTTCTTCTTCATTAATTGGATTTTCATGAAAAACAGAAACAGATTTTGAAGAAAAACAGAAACGAATTTTCATTAAAAAAAACTGAATTGGATTTTCACGAAAACAGAAATGGATTTTCATGAAAAACAGAAATGAGTTTTGAAGAAAAACATAAACGAATTTTCATATCAAAGTTGAATTGGATTTTCACAAAAACAGAAATGGATTTTCATGAAAACAGAAACGGATTTTGAAGAAAAATAGAAATGGATTTTCATCTCAAAGTTGAATTAGATTTTCATGAAAATAGAAATGGATTTGCATGAAAACAGAAACGGATTTGTATGAAAAATAGAAACAAATTTTCTTTTCTTTTCTTCTTCTTCCTTCTCGTCCTCTTCCTTCATCTTCTTCTTCTTCTCATCCTCCTCCTATGCGTTCCTCCTCATCATCCTTTTCCTCCTTCTCCTCCTCCGTTATATTTCTTTTTGTTCCTATTCTTCCCTATTTTGAATGTTGTTATAATCATCCTCCTCCTTTTTCTCGTCGCCGCTGTCGTCGTTGCTGTCTTTTTCTTCTCTATCGTCGTCGTCATTGTTATCCTCCTCCTTCTTGCCATCCTCCTGCTTGTTGTTGTCGTCGCCGCCCCCGTCGCCGTCATCGTCATCGAAAGAAGTAACAAGAGTTGACAGAGAAGAAGAAGAATGATGAGAAGAGGAGGAAAAAGAAGAAGAAGAAGCTGCAGAAGGAGAAGAAGAAGAAGAAGAAGAAGAAGAAGAAGAAGAAGAAGAAAAAGCTGCTGCAGAAACTGACGTGAAAAACACGCATATGTTTTTGGAGCTTGGTTAGACTTGGTTCTAAGCATATAATTATTGATTTTGAAAAATTTGAAAATAGTATTAGTGGTTTAGCCATGTTAATTTAACAAAAGAACCAACTTGACTTATATATACGAGGTGCTGAATTTTTAAAAATTTAATTAATTCCCAAGTTTTTATCTGATGATCAAATTAGTATTTCAATTTTTAGATTGATTAAATTAATTCTGTTAATTTTAAACATGTCACATCAACTTTGTGCACTGTTAACTTGGCATCCAAGAAAAAAGAAAAAAGCTTAATTCACAGCTTGTAAAAAAACTGGATCAGCTAAAATACTTAAAAGATAATTTAATTATCAACCAAAAAATAAGAGACCAATTTAATTTTCAAAATTCAATGTTATAAAATTATTCTAAGTACCAATCCATGGCATATATACATGAATGAATATTTTAATAATTACAATAAGAGTAAACTATTAATATTATTTTTTAAATTTTTAAAACTTGATAAAATATCTTTAAGTTATTTAAAAATATGACAAAATATCCCATTTGACATACTTTTATTATATTTTTAAATAATTAAAGTATTTTTACTGTCTATAAAAATGAATGCTATTTTTATCCGCTTTTAAAACGTTTAGGTATAGCAAACAGTTACAAAAAGTTGAGTAAAGGAAAATATTAGATAATCATAAATAGTTATAATTTGTCTACTTTAATTTTTGTTTATATTAATAATTATTATCAAAATAAATACATAATATTAATATTATATATATATATATATATATTAAATATAAAAATTAATAAGATAATTTTGACTCATGCCTACTTTTTATTACTTAATAATATTAGGCAACCAATAAAAATTAGTCAAAGTCAAAAATTCAAATTGAATATTCTATTTCTTTAAATTTTGGATATTTTGTTTATAAAAAATTATAAAATTGGCTACTATTTTTATTATTATTATTATTATCAAAAGCAGTTGTATTTTATTCCATTAGATTAATAAAATGAATACATTTGAGATGATGGAATTATCTTAAAAAATCAAAAAGTAATAAAGAAAGTGGAAACTCCACATAATCAAAATATCATACTGTAAATGACTAAAAGAGAGAAAATATATAAATGAAAAAAAAAGTTAAGGAAAATGATGTTGGTGGTATTTTTGGATCAAGCTCATAGTCAAAGGGAGAACTAGATTTGGAGTACCAACAAAACCTTCAAAGATTCTAAGACTGTGGTGGTTCCAAAGCTTTAGTATTGTAGCAACTACATTAGCTTGTCTCTTCTGATCTCAGAGATATCCAAAACTATGATAGTTTCTTCCTTCTCTGTATTAAGATTAGTATTCTTCATAACAGTAATAGACAAATCAATTATGGTACTTGAATTGTATTGAACAATCAATTATCACATATAAAAAAAATAAAAAAATAAAAATTCCTCCTCAAAACCCTAGCAAATGAAATTAAAACCCAAAAAATCATATTAGAACTCTAGCGAGTATAAATACCTAGCAGACCACTAATAAAAAATTAAATTGGCTATTATTTATTGATTAGCCGTAGTTTCCTTTTCTTTGAGGTAAATATTCTTTGCATTGCAAGCTGACACCCCTCCTGTATAAAAGAGTGTACTCACCCGCACTCTGTTCTGTGTTTCCAACTTAGACATGGCTCATTCCCATCATCAGAGTTTGAAAATCATTGAGCGATGTTCAATTTCACCTCCATCCAATTCCGTTCCACCAACTTCAATTCCTCTAACATACTTGGACCTCCCATGGTTCTACCTCCCTCCGATACAACGCATCTTCTTCTACGAGCTTCCTCAACCCAACCAAATCTTACAAAGTGTGGTTCCCACTCTCAAACACTCTCTTTCACTCACTCTTCAACACTTCTTTCCCTTTGCCGGAAACATTGTTGTCCCTCTTCATCAGCACAATAACATATTACCTCACATCCTCTACTCCAATGGTGACTCTGTTTCTTTCACTGTGGCTGAGTCCAATCAAGATTTTAAGTCCTTTGTGGATCATGCTCCAACAGATCTTAGAGACATCAGCCTTCTTGTTCCGGTGCTTCCTTCTCCGCGTACAACGCAAGACGGTGCAAAGTTGCTTCCTCTTCTAGCGGTTCAGGTCAGTCACCAATAAATGTTTTTTTGAAGCAGTTGGCAACCAAATTATTATAATTATAAATATATATTCAACATCACCGGTACCTCTCGCGCGATTTTCTTTTTTTCAAAGATTAATTTTCTAATATTCTTGTATAGTTGTATTTCATGATTTACCCCAGTATATAAAAAATATTTAGCCTTATTTCTTATGATGAAACTTTTTTCTTTCTTTCTCTTTTCTTTAGATTTTGTAAAGATGTAATTCTCAATAAAGCTAGACTTTTTAGTTGTAGAAACTACTCTGTGAAAGTGAAATCACTTTTCCCCAAAAAGCATATGAATGTGTTATGTTGATGTTACATTAATTTTCTGCTTATACATGTCACTTGGTTGCTAATGTGCAAGTCGTGACTCGTGAGGTTAAACTTATCATGTGTCATGTTCTTTGTCGTAAGAAATTCTATACTCTTTGAATTCTGATGCTACATACTTTGATACGTTACTTAACTGCTATTCTAAAATTCTAACGGATCATGGTTCAGATCACTGTACTTCCTAACTATGGCTTTAGCATGTGCATCGCCTTTAATCACGTTGTTGCCGACGGAAGAGCCTTGCATCATTTCATCAAGTTCTGGGCTTCTGTTTGTAAGTCCAGAGGTGAAGACATGGATTCCATTCAAGAATCTCTTCAACTACCACTACACAACAGAGACACCATTATCAAAGACTCGAAAGGGCTAAAGTTCGTTTTCCTGGAGGAGCTTTCGAGTTCTTTTCAGAAGATCGTGGAGTCTTTTGGCACACCTGTTCGTGTTCCCAGTGACGTGATTCGTGTCACGTTTACGCTGAGCCGCGAGCATGTGGAGAAAATCAAGAAATGGATAACCCTTGAATGCAAGAAAATTGGGTTAAAGACAGAGTCGTTGCACATATCGACTTATGTGGTGACTTGTTCTTTGCTTTGGGTTTGCCTGGTAAAATATTATTACATAAACACTCACGATGTTGGTAACAAGGTTAGCCATGAAACATGTTACCTTCCCGGCAGATTGTCGAAACTGCCAAGAATTGTCTATTCCATCCACATACTTTGGAAACTGCCTTTCTCGGCCGCTGGTGGAACTCGAGAAGAGCAAGCTAGTGGAAGCAAATGGGATTGTTGAAGCCGCTATTGCTATTGAAGCCATGATTAGAGAGTTTAAGTGTGATGGTTTGAAATGGACTGAAGACTTGGTATCACATCTTAAGGAGTTCAGTAAACCGGAGGGATGTAAAGTCATAGCTATAGGGTCTGCAAAGCATGGTGTTTATGAAAGTGATTTTGGGTGGGGAAAGCCCAAGAAAAGTGATGTAGTTCATGTAATTCCTTCAATGATATTCACTCTATGTGATTCTAAGGATGGTAATGGTGGAGTTGAAATTGGACTCACCCTTGAAAGGAATCAAATAGAAAATTTCAATACTATTATGAAAGAACACATTAGAAGAATTTTAGGTTGTGATTAGAATCTATTTGGTTCTATTGTATTCTTGGTCTGGAGGACGGATTTATTATGAAATAATCAACATATTTCCCTATGGAAATAGATTCTCTTAATTTTTATTTTATTTTAAATAATGTTACCAAATGTATTCTTAGAAGTATTTCTCATATTATCTCTAAGTATTTATCAAATTTTCGTATGCTTTGTAATATAATATATTACTTAATCTTCTATGTGACCAATTGTTAACATAAATTGTGATAGAGAGAGCAAATGACAAATATGATTAAAAATTATTTACCGTGGTCTTTAATATTTGGGTTGAATCCTATTTTAGTTAAGACTTTTTATTTTAGTCCCAAAAAATTTCAAAGAGACTTAATCAAGTCCAATCATTAAAGGTTGGACGGAAACTTAACCTTGTAGCTAAAGTGGCCGTTTGCTTGGTGATTATAGTTAATTCACTCTTGTGTTAAAAAATTCCACATTGAAAAGTTTGACATTTTATCTTCTCTTTTATTTTTGTAACGAAGAATACACTTAAAACCCTAATCATTCATCCTAGTCGCGAGAGAATCGAACTAAAAAAGTCTTTATTGCTGCTCATGTGTGGTTCGACCTTACTTGTATAGCGAGTTAAGATTATATTGGCTCCTTAATATGGAGACAAAAACGATCACGTTATCTACGTCGTTAAATTTCCATCCAACTTTTAATGGTGGGACTTGATTAAGTCCAATTGAAACTTTTTTTGATCAAAATCGGACATTTTAAATGTTAGGGAGTAAAAAAGGATTTAACTCAAACGTTAGGTACCAAAACAATACTTTACCCAATTTTTAATCTTTTAAAGACTAATTTGATTGAAAAAATCTTTCAAGGACGAACTTGACTATAGACTCATCTATCAAGGACTAATTTGACCATGATCCGAGTAATAAATACTAAAATTACATTGCTTGTTAAAACTTTGAAATTCTTTTATAGTAGAAAATTTTTAATTAAGGAAGAAAACATAAAATAATATTAAATTAAATTGATTAAGAAAATTACTCAATTTTTCTAAATAAAAATTGATATGGGAGGATATATAATTGTTTGACACTAGCTTGAAAAGTTGAAATTTCAAAAGTTATAATTTATAAATCTTATTTTTAACCTTATCTTATCTTAATTTTAATTTTAATAGTATATGATTGGGAAGCTTAATTGCTGACATGGCGGCTAGAGATTGATTTTAGGGTGCTAAGTGTTTAGGTGTCGTCATTAGAATTTTTATTTTGTTAATTATTTTTAATTGTAATAAATAACCAAATTTTAAATTTTAAATTTCAAATATAAGAAACGGTTATTGACATAATTTTAAAATTATTTATTTTTAAATTAAATTATACAATTTTATTTATATAACTTTATTGAGCGATTTTTGATAAAATTTTTGTATAATTATTTTTTAAATTAATCGTATTCAAAATTTAAAATTTTAAATATAAGATATGGTTGTTGAGATATATCACTATAAAATGATTTACTTTTTATTACCCTATCCCGTCTATTCAGACAATCCTAAAATTCTCTCCTGCTCTGTCTAACAATGAATTGGTGGTTTGACAAGCTGGTGGGCTAAGCCCGCTTGAGATTTTCTAAAATTACTAAATAATAATAATAATAATAATAATAATAATAATAATATATGGAGAAAATTTGTGTATTTACAAAGAAATGAAGAAAATGAAAGAGATATAGAGAGATGGATAAAGAGGGGAAGAGAGAGGAAGCGAGAATAAGGAGATAGGAGGGAGAGGGAGAAGGAAGGAAGGAAAGAGAGGGAGAGTGTGAGGGTGATAAAAAGAAATTGAGAGAGAATGAGAAAGAATGGGAGAGGGAAAGAGAGATCATATGTTTTACCATCAAAGAAGACTCCTTCGTATTTAAGCTTATTGGTGGAAATGTCAAGTTTAGGGATAGGATTATGGTAAATCTGTACCAACATACCGACCTCACACGTCTTCGATAATCACATATCTCATAATGTTAATTTAACTTTATCGATTTGGACAACTTTTGTAACACCCCGCATCGTTAGCCGAGCCGATCGAACCGGCTTTCCGCCAACGGCATTGAGTCGGAACAAAATAAATGTGAGGAAACACGTACGTAAACTAGAATTTTTGCGCAAACACGAACACTTTCGCTAAAGTTTGGCCCGAACCGGACCGAACCGTGAACCGGACCGTCCTCTATATAAGGACCAAGGTGCTTGAACCACCTCATTTCCCTCAATTCAGCTTAAGAGATTTGAGAGAATTGGTCCAGAGAATTGATTCCGAATCGATTCTGTACCAATTCTCCACTGTTCATCGGCGACTTCCAATCGCGATAACTTTTGACCCAGAGCTCCGATTGACGCACCGTTTGTGGCTACTCGAAGCTTGTTCCATCCCCTTCGATTCTACACCACACTTGAGGTATGGGTATCACAAAATCCTCCTCATTTCTATCTTCTAAGTTTCTGCTCGAAAGTGAGCTTGATCACCTTGCATGTTTTCGAAATCCATGTTTTAGGTGATGTTTTAGCATGCCCAATGCATGATAATCGAAGCCTATGAGCTTGCAACTCCGGTAAGACGTTCCAACCCTAGCTATGCTCTCTTTTGAGCCCTAAGAATTGATGGGTTTTGGGTTTTTGTGTGTTTTTGTGTATTTTTGTTGTGTGTATGTGTTGTAGGTGTTGAAATGTATGTGTATGAGAGTTGGTGTGGCTAACTAGAGCTACGAGTATGATGTGGTGTGCTTGGATGCTCGATGGCGCGAACGAGAATCGCGTGTGAGCATTGAGCTTGGCGTCCAGGTACGGATTTAGATTCATTACTGCAATAGGTAATCTGGTATGAGCACTTAGGCTAGTGGAACCTAGGATGCCATGATAGGATAAGTAAAAATGGAAAGATATGGATAAAAATGGATAAATGTATGTGCTAAGTGTGTGTTTGATGAATATGATGATGATTGATGATGATGATGATGATGATGAATGATGTTGAATATGATTGATGATGATGATGATATATGATGAATATGATGATTGATGATGATGAGATGAGGCCATGGACCATATGAATTGTGAAAAGGAAAGAGAGCGGCTATACATGAGGCGGTGTTTTGAGAAATGAGAGCCCGAGTGGCATTGAATTGTGGAGAGAGTCCTAGGAAGGTTTTAGAAGAGGTTTTGAGAAAGGAAAACATGTTTTTGGGCGAACTTCGGTGAGCCGTAACTTTGGTTTTAGAC
>JASCZI010182276.1:11013-21511 GCA_036250425.1 Stylosanthes scabra
TTGGGGAGGTTGATAAACCCCATTTCGATAGATTATTTCATATCATAAATTGACTAATTATCGACCTCTTACCACTTAAATGCTAGCAGAATAGGCATGTTTGTGTTTAATCGTTCCTTAGGGATGAAAATGTAATTATCTGCTATTTTAGCCAAATTTTACTGTGTTTTAAATCGTTTCTCATTCCGCACGATGCCTTGATGTGTGCGTTCAAGTGTTTCAGGCTTTAACAGGAAAAGTTCGGAGCGGAAGTGGCTAAAGAGAGCGCGAGGAACGAGAAGATCGCGAAGAAAAGCTTGGAGGCCAAATCCAGAGCCTATGCGTACGCACCGAAGGGGCCTATGCGTACGCATTGCCATGACTTGGGCGTCACGTCCAAGCTGGAACCAGACCATATGCGTACGCACCTAAAGGGCTTATGTGTACGCACCAGTGGCCAGATTTGTGCCTATAAATAGAGGAAGCCTTCACCATTCCAAAGAGAGCCCAAACACCATTTCTCTAGTTTAGTTTAGTTTAGGGTTCCATTAGTTTTTATCCATTTCACTAGTCAAACATTTTACTGTTTTTATTATCTGTTTTATATATTGTTACTCTGCCGATTTTAATTCCGAATTATTTAATCATACTGTCGTTACTCTGTCCGTTTATTTTCTACTACTTTATCATTATGTCTTGCCGTTATATATGCTGCATGTTTAATTTCCGCAACTATGATTTCCGTCCGTAGCGAGTAGTGACCATAGGTACTCGGCTATGGGTTGAAATGTGCGGATGACCTTAGCTACCGATCCCTAAGGGCAACGGATGGGAAGAACGGAGTTAATTTCGATGTCGTTAACGCGACGCCCCTCATGGGGACTTAAAGATACAGACTCTATTCGGTGCAAGTTGCACTACTGGTGTGTTCTTCCTGGTGACGCGGAATTTACTCGAGTTCGATTGTAAGACCTAGGTCCCCTGCTGTTGTGTATGCTTGGGACATTTGGATAGGGGTTAACTCCGCCACCCTGTGGTGGTTAGTTTCCTTTAAGTGACAGTCCATCCAATCTCGGGTCGGTAGTGATTATAGGAACGCACAGTATTTCAACCCATGGTCAGGTACTCTTTAATTCACTGCTGTTTTTAATCTGCTTTTTGCGCTCTGCTCTCAAACAAGCAACTGCAACCAACCCCGATATTTTCTCAATCGAAAACAAACCTCTGTTTCTACCTCCTGGGGAGAACGACCCGAGTCAAGTACTCAGTATTTTCAAACATGGTTACATCTCTGTGACACCTTTTTAACTAAATTTGACACAGTTCTCTTGACATTGGTTCGGAGCTATCTACAACGAAGCTCCGCTTTTCCGAACCAGTCTTGGGGCTGCTATCAAAGCTCCATATCATCAATTCACTCTTTGAAGCATCTACTGTGTTCTGAGATAATGTCTTATAGTTCCGTCGCTCGCTATCAAATCTCCTCTTTCAGTTTTGTTAGTTAAGTCCAGAATGCGGCTTTATCCTCCCTGGAGTGTGGGCCGTACACAGTGCAGAACGCACAATTAAATTTCTTCTCAATAACCACGCCCTTCATATCCCCCTTTATCACCTCTTTGCATTCGAAGAATTTGTTGTTCCAGACGTATTAATCGCTCCAATTGCCTCCCAACAGAAGTCATTACCACCGCCCCAAATCCTACCAGCAATCCTACTATCAACATTTTCTTTCTTTGTCTCTAAGATTCCTATGAAATCAGCCATGTTCTTCATACGTATACTCCTTACCATTTCATATTTACCCACTCCTCCTAACTCCCTAACATTCCAGAAAATAATTTTCATTTTGAGGACAGTTTGACACCTGATTGAATGATCTTTCTTGCCGGAGCATGCATCACTCGCCTCCTTTTACCCCCTAAATTATTAAATCAAATCAATTAATGAATTAACATAAATATTATAAAATCAATTGATCAAATCAATTAATAAATTAATATCACTAATTAATATCAAATCTTGGAACTTTTTATTCTACTAATATTATATTTCAATTAAACTATTAATACCATTTTAATAATTTACGTCATTAATATTATTATTAATGTCAATTTAAAATGACGTATTTTATTTTTTATTTTTAACTATTTATATGTTTTTTATTAACTCTAGGTTGTACCGAATATGCTAATAATAATATGTCGTATAGTGATTTAATTTAAAGTAGATAATTAAAATTGTTGATCAAATGGGCTAACTTGACCTATTTAATTTAGGTCTGCCAGTTAACTCCGCTTTATTCATAAGCTACAATTTTTCAACATGAATCGTTTATAGCCAACCCGATGGGTTAGCATGCTTATTTATTTATTTTCGAAAAAATTAAACTCTAATTTTAGACTCTAAAAATAAATATTTGGATAAAATGACCTTTTCATAGGAAAAACAATGTTGAAATATGATTAAATATTAGACTCTACTATGTTAAATTTTTTAAAAGATTAAAAAAAATTAAATAGACTAGCATATTTAGCCCATGAGATGTCCTGTGTAACCAGACATTTTTCTTCTTGGGTTAATCGGACTAATCTGTTTAACCCGCGTTTTTTACGGACATAATCTTTTGAGAAAAGTCCGCCCGTTATAGACGGGTTGGGCGGCCACGACAGGTTCCATCTATTTTGACAACTGTATGCATAATCTATTTATACATCTTTAGATAATCAATTCATTTGATTTTTTATAGTATGAAAACTCGCTAAATTTCCATAAATGTGAATTTATTAAGAACTATGTTGTTTAATTATATTGAAAATTATTTTTGCTTTATTTTCATTTAACTTGTGTATATATTTAATATGTATGTTAGATTATATTAAATTATATTTGAGTTGTATAACACTATATTAAATATTATTGAATTATGTTATATTTTTATTTTTTAAATATAATATATGTGAATATTATCGAGTATCCATATTTTTCGTCAAGATAATTAAATAACATGGATTTCAAACGGGTCAGCCTGACCCATTTAAGCCCATCCTCTGGTTTGTTTTAAGTTTGTGTTGTTCACGGTCTAAAAATTTTAGCACAACTTGTTTATGGCCACCCAACGGATTAAACGGGCTTATCCATTTAATAATTTTTTATTTTAAAAAAATTCAAATTTTTAACTACAAAAATAAAAAAATTGGACAAAAATGTCTTTTTTCTTTATTTTATGAAAATTTAAAAAATAAAGGAGTCAACATAATCTGCCATTGTTCACCGGTTAATTAAACTCAGTCTGTTTAGCTCGTATTTTTAATGGGCCAACTCGACATGCCCTACCCTGAATAGAGCGAGTTTTTTCAACGGTTAAATGAGAATGGGCGGTTTGGATAATACGTGTTTAGTTCTATATGGATATGAGTAATTCTTGACTCGCGTCATTATTACATGCCCTGTCCTATATGATAATAAATATAATTTAATTTTTCAAAAATTTATATATAATTTTATGATTATTTTAGTAATTTACAAAGGTTTAGATGCTATAACTAACCTTCTTCATTTCTTAATCTTAATTAATCGTGTTCTATATATACCTGTGAGTTTGGGGATGGTGCAAATATATACATGTGTGTTTAAGTATAGCGTAAAAGCTTAGATATCCGTTGATAATTAGACGAATAATGGGCAATACATAAATGTTCAAGACACGTATGAGAACTTGATTACCTGTCCCAACCTGCCCAATTGTCATTCCTATTAATGAACCTAAATTTTTGGAAAAAAGCTACATGTTTTGGAGAGACATTTTTTTATAAATGAAGAAAGAATACAAAATAGAAACCTATTAACAAATTATTTACTACTTTAATAATTTTATATATAACTAACAATAATAATAAATAATTTTTATAATTTAAATTTAATTTAATGTTCGGGAAAATAAACTAGTTAGTACTATTTTGAGCTTTCACGGCGGTTTTACTATACTACCCATATCATAGAAAAGAAAAAGACTACGGAACCAACACATTATGACCAATAAGGAGCCAACATATATTACGGATGATAAATTATATAAATTTTGGATGATAACTTATTGTTTGATATATGAGTTACAAATGATAACTCATAAACTTTGGATGATAACTTAATTATTGGCTCTCTATTGATTCTCTAATATTGGTTTCGTAGCATTGTTCCATAGAAAAATATACTTGTCTTGGCTCTAAAATATACAACATGATACTTCATTCCTTTTCGTTTTATTTAACCGAATGTAGCATCTAATTATTTGCCAAAAGAAAGCTTATTGCAAAAGTATGTTTGCACGTATCTCTTTGAAAATTTGGGTAATGGTATGGGTGAAGAGTGAAATATTCTTTAAGAGTGAATATTACTAATTTTAGTATAGAAAAAAATCCACAAAAAAAACCCGTATATTTTTCCCAAATTTGGTAAAAATCTTAATTGTTTACCCATTTCCACTCTTCACCAAGGAAATTCCCGGAATATTTTCCATTGAAACACAAGCATAAAAGAGAGAAAATAAGCAAATGAGGATAAGAGAAGTAATTATCAATGGCCACCTATATTATGTAAAACAAATTATTCAACCAGCACAAAACCTTTTCTTATGTAATCCAAACATGGGAATGGCAAGTCCAAAACATGTTCCAGTTCTAGGGATTTAGATATGAGTGTGTTCACAATCAAATCCCTGTTCATATACCCACTATCTAAAGGGAAACCTCTACACACAACCAGGGAAGTATTACAGACCCAAGGTACTGCAACTGTGAAAGCAAGGCCATGGCTCCCTTCTACTTTGCATGAGTTTCCCATGCCTAAAAGCACATCCTTGTATGCATGGCAAACTTGAGATACATACCTTCCCATAGGCAAGACTGGCTCCAATACAGATGGGAAAGATAATGATCCAACATAGTTCAAGGCATCGGAGTCCGAATGCAGGTTCACCACGACAGTGCCATGCTTTGGATGGAGCCTACCACTAAGGGCCTTTAGGAATGGCAAATCTGGGTTCCAGAGCTTGTTGGGAAATATATCATCACCATCATAAGCATCAATAAAGATCATATCATATAGGTTGTTGCTTTTAGTAATAAATTCCTCTGCATCTGCTTCGTAGAGGTAAAGCCTTTCATGAATTCCTTTCCACATAACTTTGTTGATAGCATCGGGTTTTGTGAATGCTCGGTGACCTGACTGTGTCATAAGTGAGAAAGCTGGGAACCCCATGGCTCGAATTGATGCTGAGATAACAAGTGGATCAATTTCAACTATGTGGACAATGGCACCTGAAAAGTGGAACAGAAAACAAAACAGGTAAATAAGGATCAAATTGCAGGCAGAAATTTGTTAACACAAGTGTGGAAGGAAGTGCATCATGAACTGAAGTTACTTCATCAAAGCTCATTGATTACATAAGCAATGCAATAAATTACTTACAAATGAAAGCTGCACTGAATCATGAATCTCGTATTGCTTAGGAAATACTGATCAAGATAACTAACATCTAAGGAGAGTGAGGAATGAGAGGCTTATTAGAGAGATGCTTGAATTTTTCAAAAGCATAAACTAACATTTTGTATTAGGTAAAACAAAAGTTCATACACTTGTGCTAGCTTTTAAAAGTTAATGGCAGGGGCAATATGTAAAGAACATTTATGATAAATTGATAATTCTTTCATTTTGAATCTCATCACATTTTGCATATCTATTGAAATTGCTATTCAACAATAAATTTTCCAGAACATAATCAGTTTGGAAAACATCAAGAAAAGCTACAAAACTATCATTTTCACCTTGGATTTTACTAGCCAAGAACAGCGGCAAACTCCCTCCACCATGTCCGATACATAAAATGTGCATATTTTTCTTTCCTTGCAGTGCGCTGCTAATATCATAATTACATGATGCTATACTAGTCAACCCACTAGACACCATACTCTTCAAATCTACAACATGGAACAACATCAATTAAATGAACAGTTAACATTCAATTGAACAGGAAGTAAACATCTACTATAAGGGCACCGAGAAACAGAATAAAAATTCAAGAACCATGACCAATAAATTACCTGTTACTGGAAAATAATATAACCAATAAGAACATCAAAATCTAGGAAATTGGTTGCCCATATGTTAATGGCTAGTTACCAAGAATAAATGGCCCAGATCATTCAAGTGACGTGCATTAAGCAAATCTTATTAGAACTGCAAGTATAAATTGTCATCTGAGAACACACAACAGTAACAAAAAAGGAAGATAGGAATAAGCTCAATAATAAAACTATTCAAAAGCAACTAACTAAAATAATTTTCACAAATTTAATGTTATAGTCTGTGCCTGCAGCCTCCCGAATAGATGGTAGATACCAAACAAAAAGGAAATTTCAACAAGAACCCATATATATATAGAACCTTGAATAAGGGACAACTGATTGATCTTGGTAACCACAGACAAGCACAAGATTTATTTTAATTCTCATAGTTCTTCGCAATTCAAATTTAGATTTAGTTAAATCTGATACTTAACCTTGAATTTAGTCAATTTAGACATATAATGAACAATTAAAATTGCATTTTTCCTAGCAGCTTTTCTAATCTTAACAATCTTACAGCATGTAATATAGCAATCACTAAATAAATACCAATACGATCAACAAATCAAGCACATCTTCCCCTTTGAAAATTTATGTAAAGGGAAAAATCTTTTTCCCACCTTTAGGCCAACATAATTCACCAAAATCCCAAACTAACTATTAGATATTATCAGAAAGAAATACAAAGTGACAAACTTAAAAGAATGAATAGCAGTATAGAAAATGGTTGAGGAATATACATGGAACGGCCAAGCATTGAGGTTGCTGCATTAGATAGACAGATTCTGGCTTATCCTCCTGGTAAGCAGCCATAACTTTTGCAGTGCTCTGGCGTGTAACATCGTTGAAACGAAGCACTCGCCACTCATATCCAAGCACCTTCAAGTTCCCTCTATCCCCACATCCCACATGTACCTGCTCCCACCTCTGCTGTAGCCATCGTTCTACACTAGGCCAATGCATTCTACTCTGAAACCGAGACAACCCCACCAAGTTCCGTTAATGCAACCATATACAAATCTCCAACAAGTTAAGCTCCAAAGGGATCTCAGAGATTTGTTACGTGTACCAAAATAGTTCCGAGATCCCAATTGCACCAATTACGTCTTATGTGTACTTTTACCAATCTCTGAGACATCATTGGGGCAATTGGGAACTCAGGACCAACACGTGACTAATTTTCGTGCTAAATAGAGAACTTTGGTATCAAATAGTACCCAAAAAAAAAAAAAACACCAAAATGACTTATTTGACATCGTCAAAAGCACTTTCACCATTTTTATTCTCAACGAATTCAAAAAACAAAGAAATCACTAAACTTAAGAATCTTAATTTCTCTTATTTATGACCCACGAATTCGACTGTTCAATTAAGTTACCAAAAGAAAGGCTTGAATATCTTTAACTAAGTTTAGTTGCTCTGAGTTTCAAATTATTTTGGGATTTGTTAGTGAAAAAAAAAATGCATCTTCCGAGCACAGCCTAAGAAGAAATCAGAATTTGCGTAAGGGAAGTGCGAAAACTAACGGGTTTCGAGGAGGGATGTGCGACGACAGATACGACGCCGTTTCCCTTGCCGGAATTTGATCTGAGAACGGTGTGGCCGCAGTCGGAGTCCGTGCCCCACCACTCCGAGGAGTAGAGCCAATCGCCTTCATCATCAGCGTGGCGCCGTGCCGCCGTAGATAACCGGCGGAACCAGTTGGAACCAGCACTGCGCCACATGAAGTAAGCCCTAAGTCCCAAAGACCCAAACACTGGACTTTTTAAAAAAAATCTATTAATCTATTATCTATCTATTAAAATCTAATAATAAAACAAGTGAAAAGTTATTTGACAAGTGGTAGCACTATTGATAAGAGAAGTGTTGTTTCATTGTAGCTTGATAAGTGGCAGTGCCTCATAGGAGGGTAACAAATAAAAAAATAAAAAAAAAGTTGAAAATTTATAATAAAAAATAATAATATTTTGATTTTGAATTCAAACATTTGGAGGAAATTTCAGTTAAAATAATAGTAAATATCTACCCCGGTCCCCAATTCTTTTGGTTTTAGATAAGGAACCCCTTAATAATTTAAAAGTCCTAAATCGGTCCCTGAACAATATGTATAATATACTAATACCACCCTCCAATCGGTTACCAATATGTGAGCTTGGTGACGTGTCAGTTTCGTTGCCAAGTGTACAAAAGTAGTGCCAGCATGGAAAGGTTGTGTGTGAAAAGGGGACTAATAGATTCCTCAACACCCTTCAAAACCTTTCACATTCACATGAGAGAGTTTACATAAATCTCCCTCTTCTCTTCAACCATTCATGGAAAAACCTATTTGTGATCAATGTCTTTCGTCTTCCTTCTTTTCCCTCCAAAATAGAGTGAAGAGAGTACCATTGTAACACTGCAACACAAGGGAAGCGAGGTAGCACAGTTCGAGGAGCAGACACGTTCAAGGTTAGTTCATTCTTTAGACCCTTTTTGTGGTTAGTATGTTATGTACCCATGTAATGTGGATGATGATGGTGTCGATTTTGAGTTTTTGATGAGTCACCTTGAATATGCTACCTATTGCCGCTGCGATGCTCTCGTATTTGATGTTTATAGCTAATGACGATTAGGGTCTGATGTTGTTGATGAGGGTTTCTATTTTTCGTTCGATTTTGGGTATAATGTGGCCCTATTGTTTGTGGGTTTGTACAATGGCTTCTATTTTTGTTGCAATGTGAAAGTTGTAACTGCTATATTGTCGTTGCCGTTTAGGGTTTGATTCTGAAGTTTAGGGTTTTCATTCCTAGGTCCAGTCTTCTTGCTGTATGCATATGTGTTGATTGATTGTGAGTTAGATTGACTAAGCGTTGTTACAATTTGATATGCAGATGGATGTGTTTCTTGTTCCTGTGTTCTATCATGGAGGACGACTTGAGGTGATGGCAAATGGCCAGCGTTGCTATGCAGGTGGGGAAGTGGAGAAGTTTCCACCAATGGATGTTGATTTTGTCAACAAGGAGGATCTACTTGTTCTAGTTAGGGAGTTGGGGTATTTGGAGCACATGCAACTCTTCTGGCATGATCCCACAGAGATCAACTTCGAGGATGGGTTGCATGTGCTTGAGAGTGACATGGACATCAACAACATGTGTGACTGTTGCCTAAACAATAACTTGAAGGAATTTCACATCTACGTCGATCATGTGGTGAATGTGCCTGTGCCTGCTGTGATTTCGTCATCCTCATCTTCCTCATCCTCATCATCTGATGATGGTGGATATGAGAGTGCATAAGACAAGCCTTACAAGCCTCCTCCACCCGGTTTTGAGAGTGAAAGCAGTAAGGGGGTTTCTGCAAGTGTGAAACTGAGAAAGAAGAAAGGAAAAGCTGTTGATGCAAAGAAGAAGAAATATGCTGGCAAGAGAAGAAAGCCTCATGTGCTAAGTGGCTGTGGAAGTGGTTCTGGCAGTGGTTTAGGGAATTCTTTTGGTGAGGGTATTGGGTCTCAAGTTGGGTCTGGAAATGGGTCAGGTGCTGGTTCTGGTAGTGGAGTTGGGTCTGGGTTTAATTCTGGAGTTGGTGGTGGTATTGGGAATGGGCTTGGTCAAAACAATAATGAGCCCATTGTAGGCCCAGAGGTAGAAGGTGGCCCAAACAATGCTGTTGAGGAAGAATATGGGTATCAATCTGAAGGCTTCAGGACACCAGTCGGGTCAGATAATGAGAGGGTGTTAGTCACGTAGCACGGATACTCAAGAGGGGGGTGAATTGAGTATCTCAACAACAATGAATAATTTTTGCGGAAACGTAAATATCTAAGAATAATGAACAACACAAGTGCTTGTACTAGTATTTTTCCAAGGGACTAAGTCAATTCCTAGCCACTTATAAGGAGCTTGTAGTTTCCAAAAACACTTGATATAGATTTAAAAGACTTGAAATTAAATAACTCAAGTATTTTTGCTTAGTATTTTTAGGAGGACTTAAGCCACTTCTTAAGTACTTATAGGGAGCTTTTACTTAACAAAGATGCTTGTGAAAAATAAATAACGGAATTGTAAAAGATAAGGGATAGAGATTGATACACAAGATTTATAGTGGTTCGGCGTAATCTTCACCTACGTCCACTCTTTCTCAATCGCTATTGAGAAGTTCCACTATTATCAAGCTTCAATGGTGCTTGAAAAACCTTTTACAATCTTGAGTCTAAGATTATAACACCTCACGACTTCTCACGACAAGCCACTCCACTCGAAGTATTCCCAACTTCAAGAATCTCCTTGAGTGCTTATCTAAATCGAATATAGTATTTGTATCTCTCAACTCTAACAATAAGAGAACCAATCTCTTATGATACAAATCAACAAAATGATTTTTGGAAGCTCTCTAACAAGAGTATGATATTACAAATTGAA
>JASCZI010182277.1:6235-20601 GCA_036250425.1 Stylosanthes scabra
GGCATGTATTAGATTATTGTACATGATGAACAAATTAGTCAATACATCACGCACAACTATTTCAAACTATAAATATTGCATTGGGATCACCTATATTGTGGGTTTAATTTATTGACCTTTGAACCAAAATGCTGGAGGATTGTATTATTATTATTATTATATCACAAATTACTTTATCCAAAGACAAGGAACAAAAAATATATGAGCTGGTTTATACTTGTGTGTTGAAGTCTTCTTCAAAATTTAATATTCGATTTATGTCTTTTCTGATTATCCAATTTGATTGTGTTTTATTTTTTTTTTCTTTTTCCTCGTAATTTAGTATTATCCAAGTCTAAACAGATCAAGATGTTGCACAAAGAGCATTTGTACAGGTATTATTTGGTTATTTATTTCCTATGGTTATATGTTCTGTGATTACGTATATACATTTTGTATGTAACCTGATTATTTTCCTTCTATCAGAGTGCTTTTTGCAGATGAAAGTTCCAAATTCAACTCGGCCTACCCAGTATCCTTCACTACTAGCTTTATCTTTTAATAATATGAATAAATAACTCATTGTTGTCTATACAACAACTTCCTTCTTTTGTTGCTTTAGTATTAGAACTATTGCGTACCTTAACAAGCTCGAGATGTCCCTTTTGCAAAACTGCAAATTATGCTGTGGAGTATCGTGGCGTAAAATCAAAAGAAGAAAAGGGATTGGAGCAGATTGTAAGTTATATCTACCTTGAATATTGTCCAAGAATGCCGTTTTTGAAACATTCACATTGAATCAAGTTATACACCCTCATTATTTTTCAGGAAGAGCAACGTGTTATAGAAGCCAAAATTAGGATGCGACAGCAGGAACTTCAGGATGAAGAGGAAAGATTGCATAAAAGACTAGAAACAGGATCTGCCAATGTGAATGTGGCAGTTGCAGATGTCGAATACAGCACAAATGCAGGTAGCTATTCGACGGAGTTCCAGATTTCGTCTATATGTGTCTGTTTGACTGATCATACTGATAGAAATTATTCTGTTTCTCCCTTTCCAAATTGTGTTGCAGCTGCATCTTCTGTTGCTGTTGTTGAACATGAGGAAATTGTTTCATCTCAAGACTCATGTGCCACCTCAATGTTTATACCACCACCTCCAGTTGCCAGGACCAATAGGTAAACCAATTTCCCAAATTTGCATGATCTGTTCAGAACTTCAGATGTTTCTGTGACCCATGTTTTCAGAGATGGCATTAAATACCCAAAAATGAATGAGGGAATGAAAATCAGTTGACAATTTGACATGTCTAATTGCCTGAAAATGGTTTGAGGATTCTTCTTGGTGTTAGATTTTCCTGTGAGCATATTATGTCCCTTGCATCATCAAGTATTGAGTCCAATATATATTAACAAACACACACACAAACACACACACACACACACACACACACATTATCCTTACCAAACCAGTCTGAATAGGTGATTGAGCCAACACTGTCTATGTTGGGTTGGATTCATCAACCACTAAGGTTATCTTGTGACCTATTATATGTCTCAACCCACTGTGATCACAACATTGCCAAATGTTCTTATATAGATTGCATTTGTCCATGTCTAAGATTTGGATTCAAGTCATAAATTAATGAAACACTTGGTGTAGGTTGGGTCTATAAAATTAGTATTGTAATAACCATTATTGCCCTCATTTGAGTTAAAATTAAGTATCAAACACTTAGCGTTATTATTTGTCGACTGAGTTGAAAGTTGAAACTATCTGTAAAATTGTCTGATAATAGTTCTGAGTTCTTATTTGGATTGGGAAGGAGGGGGAAAAAATCTAATCTGATACAAGTAACATCTGCTTGCTTTTATTGTTTGGTCTTACAGTATAGGTATGTAATAAAATATTGGGTAAAATCTTCTTTTTTGTCCCTGAAGTATGCGAAAAGTTTTAAAAATACCTCTAACGTTTAATTTGATTCAATTTTACCCCTAATGTTTTCGATTAGTTTCAATTCTACCCTACTGTCAAATTTTTAGCGATCAACATGTGGTCAAAAAATTTTTTTCTTCCCAATTTACCTTCAAAGTACTATTTATCTTCATTGTCAGCATCATGAAACTATGTTCTCCTCTCTTCAAATCACTATCTTTTCCAAATTTATTTCTTACCACCACCACGCACCACCATCATCATCTCTTCACCCCATCTCCCCGGCACTGCCATAACTTCTACAAAAGCTCATTAAATCTCCACATTTGGTAGGTGTTGGTGGTGGATGGTATATAAAGAAGGGTAAAATTGGAAAAGAAAATTTGACCATATGTTGAATATAAAAAATTTGACGATAAGGGTAGATTTGAAACTATTTGAAAAAATTAGGGTAAAATTGAATAAATTAGACGTTAAGGATATTTTTGAAACTTTTCGCAAACTACAGGGACAAAAATCATATTTTACCCTAAAATATTTAGCATTATGCATTGTTGCTGATGGTAGATAATGAGTAGAATTGATGTTTCGAGTGGAATTTACTACTATTTATTTGTAGCAGACCTATTGGTATCTGCTATTCATATAATGGCTGCTTTATTGGTATTAGACCATCGTAGCCTGCATGGCCACATCCTCTCTCTTTCTTTCTCTCTCTCTCTCTCTCTCTCTCTCTGTGTATATATATATGTGAAATCACAGAATGGTATAAATGATAATTGGAACTTTTTCCTCCTTATCCCTTTTAACCATAGACTGACCTAACTATTAGTTTATCACCTTATGTAATGGTATATTTGATTTATACTGATGTCTTATTGTCAACAAGTATTAAATACGTGTATCTTGTTCCTACGGGTCCTTTTTTATATTTTAAAATTACTTTATGGAGTCACCTATTTTTCTTTATGCTGAATGCTGTAAACTGCAGAGATGATGAATTTGATGTTGATCTTGAAGACATAATGGTCATGGAAGCAATCTGGCTTTCTATTCAGGTGAGGTTTTTGTTTGAATATGCTTACCTTTAGGTTTGATTGAATGTATTATAAAGTTCAAGATCACTGTGTCCGTGATAAAAATGGATGTTAACAACTAGTTTAATAAATCTGACCGCACAGTTTAGTTTCTAGTGTCATGTTGTCAGTCAATTTTTAAACTTTCCACTTGGCAGTTATTTTGCTCGCGGGCATCGCTGAAAGTAAGTAAGGAAGTTCTTCCAAAGGAGTGCAATATCTTGTGTGTATTTGCATCATATTCTTTAAGTTACGCTTAAAGTATTTTTGGGGGTGAATAAAAGATGTGAATGTTGAGAAATGGATATTTGGTTATCTCACTTTTTACATAAATAAAACACTTATGGCAAAATCGTCAAGATCAAGATCCTATTTAGGATCAAATAGGAGGATAGACACATTAAAATGTGAGATGTTCAATTTACATTCACGGCATGGTAATATCACAAACCCACACTTGCATAGAAGTATTTTATTCTTATTTTATTTTAACAGTGCAAGAGAGAGAATATCAAGGAGTGCAAATATATAAAACGATCCTCCAAAAACAATGAATACACACACACACATGCACTCGTTGATTCTTTTATCGACTCAATATTTACAATATACATTACAGGAGAAAGGCAGGCAGAGAAATCTCTCTTTTGCTGATGTTACTTCTGGACATTACGTACCTGCTCCTCACTATGCTATACCTGTCATGGATCCACAGACTGGATCATCATCATCCCCTTCTGGGGGTCTTGCTTGTGCTATTGCAGCTCTTGCTGAGCGTCAACAAATAACTGGAGATTCATCTACAATCTCCCCCGGTGAAAACGTGTCATTTAGCACGCAAGGTTCCCAAAGGTATTATAACAGGATTGGTAGAGATATGGTTAGTTATACTCCTACAGACAACCTCAATGAGGCTCCTCCAAATGATACTGTCATGACTAGGGGTCATGGTGAATGGGACATAGTCCATGGACAACAGGTGGCTCAAACGTCAACCAGCTATGCCAGCTCTGCTGTAGCTGAAGATGGTGATGGAATATCGTTGCCACAATCTGTGGACATTGACGGAGGCCTTCAAAGTACTACAGACCCCATTGTTCCTGAGAGTTTTGAGGAGCAGATGATGCTAGCTATGGCTGTCTCTTTAGCTGAAGCTCAAGCCATGCCAAGTGGACATGGTGCTTCATGGCAGTAGTTTTCGGTTGAAGTACTGTTCAGGTACTGTTCAATCTTTGTTGAAAGTCATGATGCTTGCTGAGTCCTGGGTTGGGAGGTTAAGCAAATCACACACGTGTGCAATTTGTTCGATCAGGTAGTGATTCTCTCTTCTCAAGCGAATCTATGTATATAGATGTCAAAAGGAAAACTATTAATTCCAGTTGATCAAAGCTTGCTGCTTTATGCCATTTTTTAGAAAAGAAAATGTGTTTGATGCCCTGTGCCTGCCTCCTTATTGGTTTTCTGTAAATAGTTTTATAATGTTTCAATAGTTTTTGAAAGATGACTTTTCATTCTTATAGTAACACATGCCACATTTTAGACATACAATGAGCAAGAAAAGAAATCAATTTCTACGGCACATCTTGGTAGTCATTTGGCCCTAACAAGGGAGTAGTGGATCTAAAACTAGGATAGTGAATGAAGTTCATCAGCCAAAACAAACCCCCCCAACTCCCCCTCTTAAAAAAACAGAGTAAAAAAAAAAAAAGATCATCTCATTGGTTCATAGAATTTGACCGATCTTGTTATTATCCCGTTGTTTGCATGGAACATTCCTCATGAAAGGTGTTTGGGTTCAAATCAATTCAAATCTTGTGATGATTTTTTAGTTTGGTATAAACTCGTGATTACAGATTTGATTTCAACTCCTTGATTTGGAATGCACTTATAAGAATATTGAATATTTTGGGTAGAGGGGGAAATAGAGAAAAGATATGAAAGTAAAGAACATTATTGGGTATTTCATTTGTTATGGTTTACTTTAGTATTGTTGAAGAGAATTGTGAGTTAGTTACTTAAGTCTGAGTTAGTTAGTTAGTTGAGCAGTTGGAAAATAAGTTAGTTAGTTAGTTAGCTTTTGCTTCTCCTTGTAACATGTATAAAAATAGCAGTGACTTGCACTGTAAGAAATGAGATTGAAACTGCATTCTCTCGATCACAAGAAACACTTCTCATCCTCTCACCCTCTAAACTTCTCTGTTCTTCCAACCGATGTTCCCTCCAATTGTTCATTCTGCTGCATTCATGGAATCAAACATAGCTAGTTCTGTCAAAAAAAAAAAAAAAAAAAATCTAGTTTCACAAGAATAGAACTATATGGTGATTTGGATTTCAATTCTATTTACTTAATTAGTGCAAAAATCAAGGAACTGAATTTGAATTCTTGATCGAGTTTAATTTCATCTGTGCCCATCCATTTAGTGTTATATTTCTTTATTTTGGTTTCTTTTATCCGTTTTATGTTTGTCGTTCTTGCAAGGTCTACATTGACTTTTGCGGTTTTGCCCTTGTGTGCAAGTTTCCCCTTGTTTAATTTCAATTTTATTTTTTATTTCTATTTTCTTTTTGTCAATCCGTGGTTGGCCACAAAAAAAAAAGTTTGACACACCATTATACCCTTCTTGTAGTAGTTGTCCTTACATGACAGTAATTTGCCTTCAAAGCAATGTTGTTTCTGTCATTGATGGAAAGGTTTTTGGATGGATAGGATGAAAAGATGTGTATAAATTTATTTAAAATAATTAATAAAATCTAAAATGGCACACTTTACTAAATAAGTATCTACTTATTTATTATAGTAAATCTTCGGTTTTTCATATTTTAATTCTTCCCCGTGATATGCACCATTCGAAATAGTCTCGTGCTTGTGCATAAGTTGCTTTTCTCAAGTGATTGCCCAATGACGCCAATTTTTTAAAAAAATTATTTTATGAATATTAACCCACAATGGTTGTGCCATTTATCTTCTGTTCACACAATATGGTTCTTTAGGAGTTTTTGGATTTCATTATTTTGCGCATTCTTACTCAATGTAATATCAATTAACTATTAAGTGGTTTTATGTTTAAATAATAAAATATTAATATGATAAATTAATCAACTAATTTTTTTTGGTAAATAATTTGATAATTGATTATTGATTGAGTTTCTTAATCAATGTAAAAACTTTTTTATTGTTATCTTTTGTTTGTAAGGTTGAAAGATGAGTTCTAAAATGAAAATGATCTGCCATGAAGAGAATGAAAAATGAAGATTATTATGTAAAAATTTAATTTTATTTTAAAAAATTGATAAAAATAAAATAATAAATTTCCATGTGATAATCAATTTAAAAATAAGCTTTATTTTATTCACCATTCTTCGTGCACATGGTAGTATGTACCATGTTGAAATAAAAAAAAATAGAGATAAGCACTCCTTTTTCCATAAAAATTTAGTGTGAAAATCAATTTTGTCACAATTCTATTTCCCTAAAAATTGTCACAGTAATTTCCATTTCATTTTAAAAACATCAAAATTAAAATTTATTGATGGAAATCCCCATCCCCCAATCCAAATCCCTAATCCCTAATATCCCCTCCCCATCTGAAACCCCAACCCCCATCCTCAATCTGTTGCAGAAACTCTAATCCCTGCAATGTCGATCAAATCTCTCCCAGTGTTCTTCCTACTCCACAATTCGAGATCTATGGACTCCTTCACCGTCTTTGTATCTTCCTCATCCTCGTTTGAAACAAAATCGTGGCATTCTCACGCTCCACTGTAATCTCGAATCGCGAATCAGCGTCGAGGTTCAGAATCGGGTGCTTCTTGTCATCTCCGTCGTCGATGACGAAGAGGTCCAACAACAAGTTCCGAGTTGCTGCCAAAGCAGGCAGTCAGACCTCGCAGGATCGACGATGTGGAACAACGCTTGAGGAGGAGGATGAAGGGAGAGGACCATTGTCGGAGCATGATTTGGTGCGACGGAGCTCCGGCAATCAGGTGGAGCGATGTCCTTGAGTAGTGGCGGGGGGATCATCGGAGGAGGACTTGATGAAGGTGAGGCATTCACGAAGGCAAGAAGTGCAAAAATCAGTAATAGGTTTGGTAGGGTGGCGGTAACAGCTGGTTTGGTACTGCTGCTTTATTATTGTTGTTGCTGAAATTTTGAATTTTTTGGATGCTGAATGCTATCGCTGCTAATTAATTGTTGTCAGCTGGATTATTAAAAAATTACTCTAAAAGACTGAATATTATTGTTTGATGTTGTTGTTGATATTAACTTCTTTTAACAATTCAACTTCTCTCTAGGACTAAATCGATCTTCAGTGATTTGAGATTGCTGCTGTTGAGCTTATTCTTTGGGTTAATTCTAATCAAAGTGATATGCCTTTTTCACTGTCAGAATACTATTTTATATAGCTATATATAATTTGAGGGGAACTTATATTATTCCATGTACTTGAGCCTTGTATCTTACTTCTGATGTTCAGGAATTATGCTTTCATATATTATGAGGTGTTTGTGCGTTAAAGACACTCTTCTGAGATTTAATACATCATGTATCATAATTTGTGAATGAAGATTATTTTACTAAGTTGCTAATTACTAAGAAAGCATTGAAAAATATAATGAAGATGAAATACCATGGATCTGTTTCATGTTACTGGGTATGTATATGTATGTTGACGAAAATGATCATGAGCTTTTATTAGTGTTTTGTTAACAAACGGTCAAAATGATTTTTTGATTAAAAAAATAAATTTTGGTGGCAATTTTGAGGAAAAAAAAGGATTATGGCAAAATAAATTTTCAAATCAAATCTTTATAGCAAAAGAGTACTTATAAAAAAAAACATGACATCATCCGCTGTGTTGAATTTTTTTTTCAATGGTAAATCCCAACCTTTATAAACAGAAAGATTAATTCTCGACGGATATAAGTTTTAGGTCGTTCTGTATATAACATGGCTAAGTCGGATGACAAAATAGGGGTAAAGTAATATATATACGCAACATAAACAATTTGTTTATGTTTGGAATATATATATATATACACACGCAACAATACTTCGATGAAATAGGACAAACTTTGACTGCAATTTTTTTAAAAAAAATGATAATGGGACAAAATGATCACGGTCGGGTCAGTATTGCACGCCGGCATTGTTGCCTCTTGGCAAAATAAAAAAACAATGATTTGCCGTTGACTAAGTTGTACTTAATTAATTGCTAACCCTCCTTTAGTCCTTTAGATTAGGTGTAATTGTGAATATTAGTCACGTGAATTTACAAAATAGCAAGACGAACGTAAATATATAATGTGTATCCGAATATATATATATATATATATATATATATATATATAAGGTGGTCTCTGTGCAGTGGGGAAACTTGAAGAAAAGTTTTGGGGCCAAATTAAATTTTTAAAAAATATTTTTGGTAAAATTTTAAAAACTATAAATTATAAATTTTTTATCAATATATTTTAATATAATGACACTATATATTTAATAAATATTTTAATATTTTTATCTTATTAAAAAATTAGATTAAAAAACTAATAAAATATAAATAATATTAGATTAAATAGACAAGAAAAAACCTAATTTCAATTTCACTATAGTATAAAAAATTTTAAAATTATGTGACTTGAAGTGATAATGTGTAAAGTTTGAAATCTTTAACAAATTAGAAAGTCAAAATCCAAAAAAGATTAGTCCAATTTACAACAAGAGCTTAAAATAATAATGCATATAATTTGAAACTAATTAAAAAATTAATTAATTCCAAAGGTCACTAATCCAATTTAGATTAAGAAAAAATAGTAAGTAAATAATAAATATGAAAATTAAATTTGGTATACTTAATTTGGTAGTATAAAAATTAACTAATTGAATTAAATATATAATACAATATAGTATTACTAATTATTTTATAAAAAAATTTGGGGCCACCAAGAAGCTCCGCCCCTCTCTGTGTGCTGATTATAGTTGTGGTTATATGGATGTTGTTAAATTAAAGTCACATATTTTTTTTTTTTTTAAATTTTGGTAATACCATTGTTTTCAGAAAGATTAAAATAAAATACATTGTTAGATAGGCTTTTTTGTTTTTGTTGGCACACTAAACAAGCTTGAGATAAGAGTTTCAGAAATCAGAACCACGCATCTGAGTTTGGGCCCCTGATTCATTAATTTTGCAAGCGAGAACAAATCACACATAAAAATACATTTTGCTTCTGTCCAAGAAACAACATACATTTTGCATCAATCATCATGCATAATTTCATTGAGAACCGACATGTATTGAGGGGATGTGGTCACGTCAAACCTACCGAAAAGAACATTCGATAAAGCGTAAGGATTTATTTGGGTCTGTTAGACCTAGAATACCCTCACAAAAAAATTCATTTGAGAACCACACCATATGACATGTTACATTATTATATGGAAAAAATTTGTATGTAGATTAAAATCAATCGCCTTGTACAAAAAAAAAAAAAAAAGTCAATCGCCACATATTTATATATATTTTTGTACGGAATGTACCTTCGAGGGGTTTTGGGACTACCGGCGTAACCGGATGTGCCAAGACAGAAGGTTGGCGGTTTATGTGAAAGGTTGTTGTGCATTAGCAGAGCTCCGCCAGATAAGGATTTGGGAGTTCTCCTAATGCAAGAAATGGGGTAGGGTTTAGAAGACGTACCTGAGTGCTCTTATTCATGGGATAAATCCGTACGAGATCGTTATTGATACGATCCGATCTCGTGTGGATTTACTGTTTGGAATTAAGAGAGGGAGAAATCCGTACGAGATCATCATTAATACGATTTGATTTCGTATGGATTCTCTGAAAGAGGCCGTGGGCCGTCTTGGGTGTGGGGCAGGATAATAGTGGGATTTTGATGAGCTCGTCATGGATTTGGGCCATCCAGGCCCAATATCCGGAACAGTTGCCTCAAACTCAGCATGATCGGCGTTCCGAGCTTGGTGAGTTGATCTTTCCATGATCATCCTGCGTCGTTTGGTCGATATGTCGGATGGTCGTTCTCCACGGACGAGTCGGCTTGCCCCGAAGGATCATAAAGATCGTTTTAGAAACTTTCAGAAGATGAGGGGTTAACTTGATTTGATTGATGACATCAAGGGTCTTCAGGAAACGTGGGAGAGAGAGAGCTCAGATTTCGATTTTTGTGCTTTAATGATGGGAGTTGGAGGGTTTTGTTATTTTACGTAATGTCCCTATTATTTATGAGGAGGGTAAGGAAGGAGGACGTTTTTTTCCTATTTTGCCCTTCTTTATGATTTCAAATCATAAGAAGGAGGGGGAATGATTTCTCCATTTTCTTTTCTTTCACTTCCTTCCTCCGAAAGCTTCCTTCTTTCTGTCACTCCCTGCGTCTTCTTCCTCCGAAAGCTTTCTTCTTTCTATCACTCCCTGCGTCTTCTTCCTTCGAAGGCTTTCCTCTTGCTGCTTTGAAGGTTTCTGGTTTTTCTGCTTGCTCGCGTTTCTGCATTTCTAGGTAACCTTCTTCTCTTACGTCTTTTACTATTTTTGCTTTTGTTTGATGTTTAGTTGGGGTGGTTTGGTTGCTCTGTGGGTGTCTTAGCCGTCTTTCATTTTTGTAGGGCTGATGAGCCCATTAATCGGCCGTGGCTGATGGTTCTATCCATCGTATTTCTTTCAAAATTTCAAAATTCTACCTTCGGCCTTATCCTTGGTGCTCTATTTTCCCCTTTTTTCAACTAGGTGGGAGATGGCCGAGAATCGCCCAGGTGACTGATATGCGACGGCGGCGACGGGGGTTCAGATACCGCATGAGCTGTCGTCTATCTACCGGTGGGTTTCGAACGACGTACTGGGTGCACCGTCGATCTTAGACCAACGGTATTTGGACGAGTTGAAGGGGACTGGGATTCTGCTCAGCGGGGGCGGTTTAGAGCAGCTGTATCGGGTGGAAGCTGCCTGTCGCGGTGAGATGGTCTGTTACTTGAACCTCGACCATCCGACCGTTCCCTATTGGTTGTGGGTGAACGAAGTGATGTTCTCCGACTTCGGGGTGCGGGTTCTGTTCACCGACTTCTAGCAGCGCCTTCTCAACCGGGCCTCCGTGGCTCCTTCCCAGCTTCACTCCAACGCTTGGGCATCAATTCGTTGTTTCGAATTGGTGACCGAGTTTTTGCAATTACCTCAGGAGCCTGAGGTTTTCTTGTGTCTCTTCAAGTTTTATTCTTCAAATACTTCGGGTTGGACGAAGAAGGGGTATATGTCCGTTCGGCTGACGAAGAATCGAAAGATATTTACTTTGTATGAGGATTCCTTCTACGACTTCAAGGGTCGGTATTTTAAAATTTTTGCCGTCTGGAATCATTGTCCCTTTTGGCTAAGTTTGGAAGGTGATTCCTTATTTCCTCCTTATTGGAGTGATCAAGCCGGTTTTGATATTGCGCCGGTGAAGTACGAGGGCCTTAACGCCGATATGAAGGATACAGCCGATATCCTCACCTTCCTTTTCTCTAAAAATAATTTATCCTCCAAGTCACTTTTGGGTAGCCCGGAGGAGTCTCGGAAAGCCATTGGTAACTTATGAGTTTTTTGATTTTGGAATTTTTTCTCTCTCTTTCCACTTTTTTTTTTTGTGCTTTCCGTTCTTGTTTCTGATAATTTTTTTTTCTTTTTCAGCGAAGATGGCGGGTAATGATGTGACATTGTCTTGCCTTCGCCGACTCATTCATCCCGCTCCGACTAGGTCGCTTCCTACTTCTTCAGCTGCCGTTCCGATTGGTGGGGCTCGGGTGGTGCCAACCGAGTCTGCTGGGAAAACTCAAGTTGAGCCGGATGGTGGCAGCTCGACCAACGTCGGCGATGTCGTCGAACGGCTTGTCGAGATATCCTCTCCGGCAGAGGAGGAGGTTACTTTGCCCCCTCCTCCGTCTCCGAAAAAATGACGCTCTGCTATTGAGGGTTTGAGTGACCCCAAAAGGGCTCGGACGTTGGAGGGAGGGTCAAGGGAATTTTTTCCCATGGACCATTCCTTTGACGCTTCGGGCTTCGTTGAAAGTCTCTGCTGGGTCCCCGAGCGCAAGAAATCCTTCGAGATTGCGACCCTCTGGAAAGCATTCGCTGGGCCGAGTGGGCGATGATCAGAGCTGCCACAATTATGAAGTCTGTGGAGCCTCGCTTAACCATCGCCGATGAGGCGGAGTGTCGGAATGCCAAGCTCCTCGGAGATGCGAAGGCGCTCAATCAACAGAAAGTGGCTTTGGAAGAGGAAAAAGCGGAGGCTATTCGGGCGAGGCTGAGGGCACAGGAGGATTTGAAAGCCTCGAATGCAAGGTTGGAGACTCTGGGGAAGGAGAAAGACGATGAGATCAACCATCTCTACCATCGGCAGAAGGATCTCCTTGCCGAGGTTGAGAGGTTCCGAGGATTGGTAGCCGAGGAGAAGGTCCAGGCTGATCTTGCTGAGGTGTCCGTGTCGGAACTCCAAAAGCAATGCGAGTATCTAACCAAGGATGCTAAGGGTACCATTGCTGCGACCGAAGGTGCCCTTAAGGCCCAGCTGGCAATTCTTGTTTCCGACTTCGATACCGACCAGATCAGCTTTTTCAAGGACATTGTGGATGGAAAGGTCGCTGATCCTTCCGATTGATATAACTTTATCTTTCCCTTTGAACATTTGTTGTTAGTTTTCTTTTATGTTGTTGGGGACCCGTCGTGCCTTTGACTGGGGTAGGTTTCGTTTTAACTTTGACTTTAAAGAACTCTGATCCCGTCATGCCGTGCTTTTTCCGGGTCGGGATCAATCTTGAATTTTAGCTATATATAACCTTTGGTAATTTATGCCTTCTGCCATTTTGTGTATGGGTGTTTTGGCCTGAGTTTAGTCGTTTTCAGTTAGGTTGATACTTTGATTTGTCAAAATATCGTTTTCTATGTTTAACCTTAGTAATATGAGAACTTATATTTCTCTTGTGAGTGGTTCTGTTCTTATGGGTTTAGCCATATATTCAGGAACCGAATTGGGCTGCCGCTCCTTTTGGAGGACAATATTAAACTTTGTCTAAGTTATATGCCTTAGCCGTTTTTTAGTTAATTTGCGAGGGGAGTGATCAGTTCCCGATTTCGTGATTTATCATTGTTGCTTTCGAATCTTGGTATGAATCGTAAAGTCGAAGAGGTAAAAAGAAAAGAAATTGGACCGTAAAGGGTGGTTCGAATTGGTTTCGTGGAACCATGTATGGCGGATTGGACCGTAATGCCGTAACTAAGAATGTCAAATTTTGAATTTTAGGGCCTCATGAATACCTTTCGACCTCCCGGTGTAGGATACCTCGGATAGGAAAAAGAGTACCCGACTTCATTGAATTCAAAAAAAAAGGGAAATATAAATACGAATAGTAAATTGAAACTATCCTAGAATTAAGAATGCATCAAACTTAAATGAATAGGAAAAAGATGAGGTCTAAGAGTAGAACCGTCGGAGGTTGGTGGCATTCCAGCTCCTTGGGAGTTCCTCCCCGTTGAGGCACTCTAACTTGTAGGCTCCCTTTCCTAAGTCCGATGTTACGCGGTATGGTCCTTCCTAATTAAGGGTTAGCTTGCCTTCTCCCGGAGTTGGGGGTCCAATGTTGTTCCGTCGTAGAACTAGGTCGCCGACTTCGAAGTGTCTCTTGATCATCCCTTTGTTGTACCTGATGCTCATTCTTTGCTTTAAGGCTAGCTCGGCCAAGTGTGCCTTGGTTCGGACTTCATCTATCAGATTTTGTTCCGCCGTGGCATCCTCCGAGCCGAGAAGCAGTCGAGGACTTGGTTCGCCGACTTCAACGGGAATCACGGCCTCGACTCCGTAGGTAAGTCGGAAGGGCGTTTCTCCCGTGGATGATTGGGAAGTTGTCCGATAAGACCACAAAACGGAAGCCAATTCCTCGGCCCAAAGGCCTTTGGCTTCGTCAAGCGCTTTTTTAGCCCTTTCACTAGGATTTTCTTTGCTGCTTCCACTTGGCCGTTTGCTTGAGGGTGTTTAACCGAGCAAAAGCGTTGGTTGATTCCGAATTCCACAGCCGACTCTCTAAATTAGTGATCTGCAAATTGGGTTCCTTATCCGTGATGAGGATTAATGGTATCCCGAATCTGGTGATGATCTGCTTCCATACGAATTTTCACCATTGTACCGCTGTTATGGTGGCTAAGGGTTCTGCCTCGATCCACTTAGTGTAGTAGTCAATGGCGACGATGAGGTACTTCAGTTGGCCAGGTGCTAGTGGGAAAGGTCCGACTAGGATTAAGGGTTAGCTTGCCTTCTCCCGGAGTTGGGGGTCCAATGTTGTTCCGTCGTAGAACTAGGTCGCCGACTTCGAAGTGTCTCTTGATCATCCCTTTGTTGTAC
>JASCZI010182279.1:1419-21438 GCA_036250425.1 Stylosanthes scabra
ATCTAATTTACTAATTAATTATGAGGTTCAATTACCTAAACACAAACAATTCCAATATCTTCTCAGATTAATAAAATTGTAGGTTAGAAGCTTGATTACCTCTAGGTCAAGTCAAGTTTCATAATGATGGAAAACTCAACTGAACAGAGAAGAGAATTCATGGAGAAATCCTAATCCTAATGATGTAAACGTGAGAGAAAATAGAACAAAATCAAGTCTGTGAATGTCAGGCAAAATTTTAAAAAAAAGTGTTCGGATCTCTGATGATCTAGTCTATTTATAATAACAACTAACCTAATTATGGTTACAATTCACTGAACGAACATAATTATAGAGTTTGAGCTTGAGATAAGTAAGTCACGTTGGGCCTTTGGGGTGCTGGAGAGAGGTCACGCTGGATCCACGCTGAAGCATGGTCCAGGCGTGACTTGGGCTTGCCTGCCATGCTGGATCCACGCCCCAGCATGGGGATGGCGCGATTATGGGCTGCTAGTGGCTCCTAACCACGCTGCAACTTGGCTCTGGCGTGGTTTGGGGCCTTGGATTTTCTTTTTCTTGCACTTCACTTTAAGCTTATTCCTTCCTTTGGATGGGATTTTTCTGACTCTAACTCTCCTGTCTTAGGGTGGCTATTTAGAATGAGCTTTCGATCATCAATCCCAAACCTCTTCAGCTCAAGTTGACAGGTGATGAAGCACCCCTCGGATCTAATAACCCTAGGTTAACCCTAACACATTCGAACACGAGCATATAACCATGGTTTTCTTATTGATTTATTATATGTATTTTTCCACCCATTTTTGGTCATTGATGCTACAGAGCCTTAGTGTTTATTTTATTTTACTGTCTTTGACAGCTTTTTGATCCACTTTCTTTTTATTGTTTCTAATCCCTTACTAATTTCATTACTCCTAGTTACAAAGCACTTTCAAACCTCGGGTTTCCTAAAATCACACAAAGTATCACCTCTTTACTATTCTTTGTACTCCACTAAAAGAAACTTTTATTAAAAAACATTCAGAGGCTATGACAGAAGCTTAAGAAAGTGTTGATCATGGATATGTATCTCAATTAAATCCATAATAATACTAGAACAAAGATGAAACAGAGATATACTCGTTAAGCTTAGAGGTTGTAAAAAGAGAGATACAACCTTTGATGTCTCTGTTTTCTGAGTTCCCTTGAGGAAGAAGAAGTGAATGAAGTGAACGCTCCACACCAAACTTAAGAGTTTACTTGTCCCTAAGCAAACAGGGAAGAGAAAACAAAGAGAAATGTGGTAGAGTTAGGGTATAAATGTATGAATGCATGATGCAACAGAGCCAACGAAGCTCGAAGAAGGCAAGTAACACCAAAATGAACAAGTATCTGGACTCTCTCGGTTTTATACTTTTTTTTTTCCAAAGACTGCGTCTTCAACGTATAGTTTTTTATTTTTTATTCCAATGCGTCAAACACGCATTCCATTTTGACGTAACAAAAAATCCATCTCCATGCAATGCGTCAACTACGGATTGTTTTTCAAAAAGTAAAAAAAATACAAAGACATGCAATGCGTCTTGGACGCATACCCTATTCAATTTAAAAAAAAATAAAGTTCCATGCAATGTGTATTAGACGCATTCCCTTTTTTATTAATAAAAATTACATGCCCATATTGAGATTAATCTCCCACCCTTCATCATATCATGGTTCATCACCATTGCTCTTTCCATATTCAAAAAAAGCACCTTTATTTATTTAGCGAATAGCTTTTCGGCTTTTTAATCACCGAAGCTCAACTCATTGGCCTAAAATTTGAATGGTAATTTAAAAGAAAAAGTAAAGGTAATTAGCTAAGAAAAAATAAAATATTTATAATTAATATGGAAAAGTATAGGTAACCAATAATTTTTTAAACAACAAATTAGCCAATAAAAAATAGAACATCTAAAACTATTGTTTATAAAACATTCATAATGGAAGTTATAGAACATCTGAAAGTGAAAACAACCTCAGTCAACATTATATTTTTTTGGAAGCAGTATCCGAAACTTAAAAATAGAAAATTCGAAACATAAAGAAACAGAACATCCAATTTAAGTTATTGACTGATGTTAGCTGAATTTTTATTGGTTATCTAGCATGATTGAATTATTATTTATAGAATTTCCATAACGAAAGTTATAGAATATCCTAAACTTAAAACAACCATCAGTCAACTTTATATTTTTTAAAAACAGAACATTCAAAATCTAAAAGAATAATACATCTAATTTAAATTGTTGGCTCATGTTGATTGAATTTTTATTTGTTACCTAATATTGTTTTAAGTATAAAAACTAATCAGAATAATATATCATTTATTAGATATGTGAGATGCCGGTAATATGATATTACTCCTTCCAATTCATATTAATTGCCCAATTTCCCTCTCACACGCTAATTAAGATAATCATTGAATTGTATTAAAAGTCTAAAAAATGATATTAAAATTACTACAATATTCTTATTATTAGTGCACTAAACTTAAATTTGATTGGTTAGAATGGAGGTGCATTAAAAATTATTTAATTAGTTATTAGAATTGTGAAAGGGTATAGTAGAAAACTTTTAATTAAATACATGTTGAAATCATAAAATGGCAAATAATTTGAAACAAGAAAAAATGTGAAATTGGACAATTAATATAAAATGGAGAGAGTATTATATTAACTTAGTAATAAGCATTACGAATCATATTCTCACTCACAGACATCTATTAAAATATCTATTAAAATCTATTAAATCTATTAAAATATAAAAAGAATAGGGTTCTCACCTCAGTGCTCGCCATTTGGCAGCCTTATTCAATTGACATGTAACAGACGTTGAATGATCACCAAGTGCCTCTTGCTAATTGGTTAGATGATGTCACACCTATTAATTATTTGAAATTTGAAATTTGAAATTAGAATAAAAATAATTAAGGAACAAAATATTACGGATCAATCTAATTTATTTGTTGGGATTTTGAATTCTAATTTTAAATTTTGATTTGTTGATTCTACTCATCAAACATGTATATAAGCCCCATTTTGTTGAGGAATGGGATGAATGTATCGATCTTCTTCTTCTCATGGTGCGTGTTAAACTTTCCAATTTTTCCATGGTGCGTGTTAAACTTTTCAATTTTCCCTAATTTTCTCATTTTTCTTTTTATTAATTAGACATTTTTTTTGAATTCTACGTTTTTATTTTTATTTTCTCAAACTTATTTTCCCATGGTGCGTGTTAAACTTTTCAATTTTCCACTAAATATGTTTGAGCTGATCGTGTTTCTTCAAAGAGAATTCCGTCGACATGCGCCAAGAAAACTGGCTTGCTGCTTGAGATTATGTGTAACCCTGATTTTTATTCATTGATTTTTTCAGCATTTGGTGTGGCGAGAACGGAACACCGTGGTTCTCAACTATGTTAATTGAAAGTGACAGTGATGAAGGCTCAAATGATAAGGTTAATGATGATCAAAAGTACGAAAAACTGGATGATGACTTTGATAATTTTCTTGGTGGCAAGCCCGATCTCTAGAACTGCAGGGTGTGGATTCAAAAAGGGGTTGGGGATTTCGGGGAGTGCACAAGGTATCCTAATTCACATAAATTATATGAGAAGCAAAGGGTGTGTGATCTTTTGGTTTTTGCTCTTAATGTCAAATTGTTTTATAATTTTGGCCATTAGATCAAGATTGTCAGAATATAATATGATTTTCTGTCTTTCATGTTTTTGTGATCACTTTGTGAAGGTTCATAAGAAAGGAAGCTTAATAGGAAGAGCCATTGAACTATCAAAATTGAGCATTACACTGGTAAAGTTTTGTGAACCTATTTTGAAATTTAAAATTGCTTCTCCAATGTTCTATAACTCTCAACACATTATTGTTCGTGAGGAAAATTTTTTTTTTTTTACTAAATAATCAAATAGAGTAATTATGCATCTTTCCTTGGCAATTGCAATTGTCATAAAAATATATCTCTTTTTGAATCAGGAGAATTTGACGATGTATGATATGAATGAGTGCAAAAGTGATTACCACCTCGCGAAGGAGTCCAGGAACAAGTGCATACCTCAAAACAATCCTTCTGTACATAGATAGCAAACAGTCCAAGCTAATTTATTTATTTATAAAAAAAACTATTTTAAAAGGGAGAGAAAACTAGGCAAAAGTGATCTATTTCTAGGGTTGCAAAACCTTTCAGGAAGGACATAGATATAGAACCCTTTGGAAACGAGGGGTGCAATATAGTATGAAGGGGAGGTCTCAAGGACTTAATCAATATATTTTCTAACAATTTTTTTTGGTATTGCTTAAAAAATAAATTACACTTTATGAAACAATTCAAAAAAAAAATTGAGAGAATCCATTTCTCTTAAATTAAATAGAATTGTCACCCAGACTTTGCACAAAAAATATAAAATTGGATATAAAAAAAGGTGCTATTAATATGATTAAAGCAAATACCAAAACAGAAATTGAGTGATCCAAATTACATATAACTGAAGTAAAAAAAATCAAATTTGGGCTTTTTTCCCTTAATGCGTTGGGAAAATTCTTTATTTCCCAAAATGCGCATAACTTGTTTTAATTCCCAATTTATGCATCCACCATCTCACTTGCATCAGGAGTGAAATAGATTCCTTCTTCATTTCGCCTGCCACCATTTCACCTGCGCTAGGAGTGAAATGGCACCCATCTCACCTGCGCCAGGAGAGAAATGGTGCCTGAAAAAGCCTCTCCCCATCTCCTTCATACCGTAGGCGAAATGGACAGTTTGCGTGTTGCTAAACTAAGAAAAAAATTAATAATTTATATAAACAAAAATTAAGCTAAGAAAAAATAAAATGAACAAATAAAAAATAAACCAAAACAAATTAATAATTTATCATAATGCATTGAAAAATATTTTTTTCATTATATTTTGATGGTTGATATCTTCTATAAGTAGTAAAAATAAAAGGACTTCGTACTTAACATTTTTTTGTTTTTGTTTTGGAAGGTCATTTCTCCCTTGACTTGTACAAGTTCCGCCATTGAACCATTAGCTTGACGAAATGTGATAAATATTTTATCAATGAAAGATGATAAAAAAAAATAAACTTAGAGGATAACACAGTTAAGTACTCTTTTAAAAATAAAAAACTAAGAAAAATAAAATGAAGAAATAAAAATTAAACCAAACTAATTAAATCATAATGTACGAACAGTTGAGTCATTTCATTGGTACAAAAATATTTACAGATACTAACCATCAAGATGTTATGTAGGAAGTCCTTTTTCAATGTATTATGATAAATTATGATTTAATTAGTTTGGTTTAATTTTTATTTGTTCGTTTTACTTTTCTTAGCTTAATTTTTGTTTATATAAATTATTAATTTTTTTTCTTAGTTTAGCAACACGCAAATTGTCCATTATGAAGGAGATGGGGAGCAGCTTTTTCAGGCGTCATTTCTCTCCTGGCGCAGGTGAGATGGGTGCCATTTCACTCCTAGCGTAGGTGAAATGGTGGCAGGCGAAATGAAGAAGGAATCCATTTCACTCCTGGTGCAGGTGAGATGGTAAATGCATAAAAAACAAACCATGCGTATTTTGAGAAATAAAGAATTTTTCTTGCGCATTAAGATAAAAAAACCCTCAAATTTGGGCTGAAATTTTTTGTCTCTAAAAAATTTTTCACTTTTTAAAAGCAAAATGGTGGTGAGAAAATTGTGGTTTTGGGCTAATCTTTGAGGTGGTGAATTCGAAAGTTTTGAAAATTTAAGCAGTAATATAGATAGATATGATATGGAAAAATAAGTGGGGTATTAAAAATCTCATAAATTTAAATTTTTTTAAAGAAAAATATTTGAAATTTTAATTCATAAGTCTAATATAATCCTTCTAACTTTTAAATAAAGAAAGTTTTACGTCTTTTATATTTTTAATATTTTTTAAAAATAATATTTATATTTAAATTTTTTATCTTTTTAAATATTAGGAGGATAATTAGGCTTATAAATTATGATTCACTATTATTACTCTTTTTTAAACCAACTTAAGAATATGTTCCATGGATTTAGCAAAAATAATATACAATAGCATTTTTTCTTAATGGTTCCAATTTTTTTTTTTATAAAATGACTAATGAAAGTATATTGTTTATTTCATAAATTTTCTTATTTTACAATCTCAGTCATGACAATTGGAACAATTGATTTAATACATAAATACAACAAAGTTTACCTATTGCAATGATAAAAAAAAAAAATAAACACAATTTAATTGAACTCTATATGATTCTTATATATTATACCATTACAAGTAGTACAAATAAATCACTTTGAAATGAAAAAAAGACCAATATTTACTAGATTACTATTCTATGGTGGGATTTTTTTAACAACAACTTTATCATGTCACATTATTAACTAAAGTGAAAATTACATGAATAATTCTCTGCGCTATCATGATTTCATCTGCACAATAAAATACAATATCTTTTTATATTTTAAGGTTAACCAATAATCAAAATATCTATGAAAATAAATTATGAATGGTCCTGTAATTAACGTTTAGATAGATTCGACTAATTATGAACACCAATTGAGACTTAGGTCCTTCCCGTAAAGAAAAAGAAAAGAAAATATTAATTTTAAATAAAACTAATGAACAAAGATATATACTGAATTTAGTTACTTAAGACATGTTAAAATTATATCTTATTTTTCAATCTTCACCTAAAAAATATATTTTTTAGTTGAATTTTTAATTATAATTAAATTACTAAATATTAAAAAAATATTACTAATATTGATGTTGAAATTAATTAGGTTAATTTAATATTTTATCATATAATTATATAATAATATTGATATCCCGTGCGTTGCACGGGCAATACCCTAATATCATTTAAAATATTATAGGGGAACCGGTATTAAGTTTTGCAATTCAGGAATGCATCATAGATTGACAAGTGGTTTCTTATTTGATTGACAAATGTCCTCAACTACATATTTACAAATTGATAATAAAAGAAAAATTACAGCCGTAAATACTAAAAAAAAAAATAAGCGGGAGAAGAAAAATTGAAAAATCAAATGTTCCTTTCTTGAGAAACGTAATTCTCTCCTTGGAAAGAGTGAACCTGAGTAAAAAGAAGAAAAAATATTAAAATATTATAAAATTTGAAAGTCAAACTAAATCTATTATTTATTATCTAGATTTTTCCCTCTTTTACACATTTCTCCTATACTCCTATATATAGATTAACAAATGAGTAAAAAACTCAATATTCATTCTCTCTATTTCTGTAATCTCTAATTCATTTTTTTCCCAACCAGATGCTAGGTGCAAGAACAAGCCTCTCATGATTCAAAAAGGAAAACCATTCTGTGTTAAATGAAGCTTTGAAAGCGAGCAATATTTTTTTATTTTGTTAAAACATTTCTTTTCTCTTTGTTCTACCTTTCTTTCAAAAAATGTTATCTCATTTCAAACTCAAATGCTACTTACATATATTTTGAATGCACTTCTTAAAAAGGTTTAAATCTCACTCAAAATATATTTAGTTGATGCAGCATGAAGGTTTATTGAAAGAGAAAGCACAACCCTATCAAACATTAGGTTTTCGTTCAAAACTCATTTGATACCTTTCTTTCATTATTCTTCTTTAACTCATTTGATCGAGCTGAAATAATTGATCACTCTCTTCTACATAAGTTTTCGTTGATCAACCTAAAAAATATTATGCATCTTCTAGAGCTAAGCAAACTTATTAAATAAACAATGCAAGTAAAATATTTAAAAACAGAAAATAGCATATTTTGTTGTTTCGGAAGTTAAAAAACAGTTTAGCTTTGATTTAAACAAGACTCATTTAACTTGCCTTGATTCTTTTCATCTAACTTCATTCTTCAAAAATAACTTCATTCTACTTGAAGTTGTTCCTGGTGGTTTTTGTTGTTGAAAGTTGGACTTTTAAGCGTCTCAAATAACATTGAGCTTAAATTTTACTTCAGACATGTTAATGGTTGATTTAAACTGTACACAAAAAATTAAATTCAAAGTTCAAGGACAAAAGCCACCAATAATTTATAAAACAAGTAGTATAAAACAAGCCATCAACTTTGTTTAATTGTGATTTAAAAAAGAAATTATAATGTACGGTGTTCAATTTATTTAAAGCTCTTTTGCTATCATATACTCACATTGCAAGAATTTCTGAGTTTCTTTTGGTGAAACTACAAAATAAATCAATTTCTTTAGCAAATGATTTTTTACTTCTATGCTCATATGTAAACAAATAAAGAGTTTTAATTCAATTTTTTTTTTGTTAATATGGCAGGGATTAAGGATGCAAACAAGAATTTTAAAGGCATCGATTGATCAATACATAAGACCAAGCATCAAAATAGATATTCTACCAAAGCATCAATGTATATATTCTATTATGCAGTGTTTTTGAATAAGTGCTACATCAAAAACAACTTAGCAAATTGTAATGTTAAATTATACAAGTTTAACTTTTGAACACTACTCTTATTTTTTGCTTTGTCAGCTAAAAGAAATCTTCTATCTTCAATTTGTTTTTTTGAAAAAAAAACGCAAATAGTGATGCATTTTATCAACCATGAATATGTATGTATGAATTTAAAAATGCTGTCAGAAAAAAATAAAACAAACTAAACAAGACAAGCATCAATACTATCTTTTTTAAGAAAAAAAGAATATTAGGCTATGAGCACAGCACTGATTTTAATCCTTTTTTAAAAAAATAAATGACAAGATAATAACAACAATAACAACCAAATTTTTTAGTGGTGAATATATTTTTAAGGGTTTTTGGTAAAATAATTTTTCTTTTTCACAAGAAAATAGTTTTATCATCGATAAAGATATTTTATCTTCTTGATCATTAATTTTTTTGTGTAAAGGATTTGCCAAGAAAATGGGGGAAAATAGCTATAATGACTAAAAAATGTTTTAAAAAATTCATATAGGAGAGAGAGAAAGATATGTTTTTAGTCAATAATAGTTAGAGAGGATATGTGAAGAACAAAAACCTTTACAGAGGGGCTGCATTAACGGGCTTCACGACAAAAAGCAGCGACCGACAGAAGAATGGAGAATGACAACGAGAAAGAAGAAGCAAAACGGCAATGACTCAATATGAGAAGGGCGGCGGCAAGCCAGTGACAGAAGGAGTGGCGCCGTTGTCATGATAGGCTGAGAGATAAGACAAGGAGTGAGGGGCGGGTGGAGACAGATTTTGAAGAAAAAGGTGGCTGCTAGGATTAGGGTTGATCTCACTCAATCAAAAAGTTATACTTTTTTTATATAAAAAAAAAGTTATACTTATACTATCAATTTTTTTAGGGTCAGTATATGGGCCAGACAAGCCCAACACGCACACAAAAGAAATTGAAACAAAACCAAAAGATCAAAATAATTTAACCTTGGTCTAAAAAAAATTGTGATGCTTAACTAATATTTAACCGAATAAAAAATTATAGAATATACGTAAACTTTTGTATTGGGATAAATTGGCAAAACAAAAATTATGATGCTTAATCTGATATTTAACACACACAACACTCGGAATAAAATAAATGTGGTGTCCATAATCATCGGTAACAAGAATCAATTCAATCCGTCAACATAGAACACTCAGCCAAAACAAAAAACTAGTAGACTTGAAAAATTTTAAATTTTTAATACAACAAACAACAAAATATATAAAGAGACATATATGTATAAAATTTGAAAGGGTAAAGTATAATTTTTGTCCCTGAAGTTTGCCAAAAATTTCAAAAATACTTCTAAGTTTCATTTTGTTTCAATTTTGTTTCTGAAGTTTTCGATTTGCATCAAATATACCCCTAACAATTAATTTTTTAAGAAATTCAAGGCTAATTTAGCAAAAATTTCATAAGAATAACCTTCAACACAAACAAGTTAAGCATAATGTTATGTTATTATTAATGAATTTATCCTAAAATTCTTGAAAATTTAGTCATCAGGTGTATATTTGATACAAATCGAAAACTTCAGGGACAAAATTGAAACAAAATGAAACTTATGGGTATTTTAGAAAATTTTAACAAACTTTAAGAACAAAAAACATACTTTACCCAATTTAAAAATATAAAGGCATATAATGAAAATTCCAAATAAGAATGCAGATATGTACAAAAATTGAAAGTTACTAAACAAGATATGTCCCAATATTTTCATATTTTTTTAATTTGATTTTATAACCCAAGACTTAAAAATAATATTTTTAATGTGCAAATGCAGAAGATATAGCATTGAATCTGGGGAAGTGAGAGCTACGCAGACTCTCCGGCAGGCGACGGTGCTTTTTCCGTTTCGGCATGGTGAGTGAGAACTGGAGATGGTGAGTGGGTTTCTGAGTGAGTGAAGGGGAGGAGTGACGCGAATGAATTAGGTGAGATTACCCTAATTCTATTTTGCACTAATTACAAAGCAATTAAAAAATAATAAATCTATTAATACATTATAAGAATGTTGTGACAAGCCATTCGACAGATACGTGAATGCCTATTATCATGCCAAGTAGTACATTGATAATATGCTAAGTGTCTATTGCTATTGCTTCAATCAATTAAGAAAATTGTTTAAAATGTGTAAGATCAATTTTGAATAATTAGTTTTAAATAGTTTCCTTGATTAAGTAATATTATTTTTAAAATTTTTCGAAATTATTTTAGAATGTTAATTACGACTTTAAAATCTTCTATATTTAGAGTATGAGATTTAGAATTAAAATTGAAATAATTAAGTACATTCCAAAATTAAAGTTGTTGATGGAATTGATAATATTTGGAATTAAAAATCAAATAAGGACCTTTGAAAAATAAATTATATCAAGCAATAATTTGATTTAATGACATTGATACCATAAAAAATAATATGAAAAAATTCCTATCATAATTTAAGATTGTAGATAATTTGAATTGAATTAAAAATTAAATATCTAAAATCAATTTAAAAAACTTTTATATTTAGAATATAACATTTGAAATTAAAAATCAAATAAGGACATTCCAAAAATAAATTATATCAATGAATAATTTGATTTAATGGAAAAGATTCCTCTAATAATTTAAGGTTGATCATATGCTATATAAGGGTTGAAAATCCATTATTATACCTTTTACATATTGTGATTACACTTGCAAGTTAGGATGGCATTTATCTTTGTTGGCAAACGAAAAGCAAATGTTTATTGCTAATGATTCTCTTGAGAATGTTGGTTCTAAGAAACTTGGTTGATGCTTCAATGTGTACTAGATTTGGTTATGGAAGAGCCTGATAAGAATAATGATGATGAAACTAATAGTATTGACATGATTATCCAAGAAGAGTTAAGGTTGTTATTTTAATTTGATATTGTATTATTATGTTTTAATTTGTCCAATTGGAAATTTTAGATGTTATAGATTAATTTTTACCTATTTTACAAATAGGGTACTCGAGTATAGAAATCCATTGTAAATTTTTTTATTAAGCAGTGGAGGGTTAAGCTTGAAGAGTTTAAAATTTATACCATGAGTAACTTTATTGTGACAAATACTAGACTAAAAATGCGTGCCACATCATGTAAATTGATCATAATCTTTTGCAAGCAAACAACCGTTCGAGGCGTTGAAATTCCCTTTTTTGAAATGTATCCTTTTGTTATCAAGGTTATACCAAAATAGTTACATATATATGTCGAACAGAGTCTGTATATATACTACAGGTTACACTTGATAACCCGCAATGAAAGAAATAGCAAATAGCATTATCTGATATTGTATTTAAATTGTTTAAGAAAAATTTTTAATTATTCTTTAATATATTAAGTTTGAATTATTTTTAATAATTTTTTGGTATGCAATTGTATTTAAAGGATTGTAATGTATTTTTTTTAAACTATAAATATCCTAAAATGATTTTTAATTAAAATTTATCAAATTTATTCACAATTTGATAATTCAGCCCACCAATTATAAAAATAGTTTTGTCAAAATCTAAGTATTCAATAACACATTCATAACTAAATTCAAGATTATGATGATGCATGGTGGTAAGATGGCTATTAATTGTATATTAGAGAAGATTAAGAACTATAATAATGATACATAGTTATATATATCGAACAAATAATGAGTATAAATGTAAAGTGAAATGAAAATTAAATAAGTAAAAAGTGATACAAATAATTTGAACTAATTATTAAAAACAAACTTGAATGCACAACTTGCTTTAATATAAAAAATAAAAAGCAAAAATAATTCAAAAAAATATTGTAAATGAGTCTTACGAACATAAATATATTGCTATTTTTCTTAAATATATTTAGCTAATGTGATTAAAAAAAATGACAACTTATATTCTTGATAACCTCTACATATTTTCTATCTCATGTATTTTATATTTTTAGATTGTTCAATCAATAAAATATATTTCACATGCAAACTAAAGTAAAAAAGAATAACATAAATTGTAAATAATGTTGGGTAGATTTTTATATTAATTTTGCTACCTATAATAATATAATGATTTTATTATATCTTATTTAATTCATATTTATTTATTCTATATACATTCTAAAAATTAAATAATTAGTAAATTTTAATTTATTTTTTAAAATAAACTATTTTTTATCAAGCTAACAATTACAAAAATAAAAGTTTAAAAATTAGTTTTCTAAAAATCATAAAAAGGCAGCCAAATACCGTGATACTTTTTTTCTTTATTTTTTTTAATGATTATAATGTAATGACAATATAAAGTGATAAAAGATTATTTGGATAATAAATTAAATAAAAAGCTGTGGAACATACTCCTAATATTTTAAGATTAACTCTTTAAAAACAATAGAAATACGACATAACATAATATAATAAAAATATTGAAGTGATGAATATTAATCAAATAATAAAATAAAAAAATAACAACATATTCATAAACACTATAATAATTAATATTTTAAAATAGGGGTTGCAATACTAACTCTATTTGCGGGTGTCCAATCCTATCCAATCCGTTTAGATTGGGTTGCCAACCCTACCCGCAGCGGAACGGGTTGAGTGCGGAACGGGTTGACTTGCGGGTAAGGTAGGCTTAGGGTTTAGGCTCAACCCTACCTGCCTAACCCGCACCCCATATATAATACATATTTTTTTAAAAAATGTTAGTGTTGGGTATAAAACAAATGATCTCTTAGTTATATAAAAGAGTTTTAACCATCCAACTATCACTTCAATTTCTAGTTTTTATACCTTAATATGTAAAAACTTCTTCCATTTACTTACATGTATAACATGAAATCTTACAAATCCTAATTTTTAATTAAACCTCACATTAGTTGCAACCCGCGGGTTGAGTGCGGGTATGGTTAGGGTTGAGAAATTCTCAACCCGCGGATAGGGTAGAGTTGAATTATAAATGAAATATTAACCCGCAGATAGAATTAGGGTTGAGACTAAACCCTACCTTACCCATTGTCAAGTCTATTTTAAAATTAATAAAAAAAAATAGTTGAATAAGCAAGATAGTGCATGTGAAGCCACTGGTATTATATTATGACCCATTCCAAATAATTATGCATTTTCTACACCCTGTAAAGTTTTATTATTTGCATTGCCTCCTTCATCCATATTCCCAAAAGACAGTTCTCTGGTGAAGAGATATATTGATAAATACTATGAAGAGTTCATAGATGTAGGGTTGAGTTAGCGCAAGTGTACCTTGGACTTATCAACACAATATGCAGGATAGAGAGACTTGAAAGTTTTCCCTCTCAATCAATTTAATGTTTGTACTTTCTTCCTTTTTTAACCTAATGTTTGTCGTTTTGGTGTAAATATTTATCTTTTAAAAAGTTTATACTTTATGACTAACGTTGATATTAATATCTTTTAAATGCTAAATATGAGTTTTATTTATTTTATTAATTAATACTAATTAGTAAAAAATAATTATATTTTTATACGAGTATAAAAGTTATTTGGCGTATAAATAATATTTTTTATATAGGAAAAGTAATATTTTGATCCTAATGTTTGGTCTAAATTTTAAGTTAGTACCTAGCATCTCAATTGTATTATTTTAATTCCAAAACAATTTAAATATCCTATTTTAATCCCTAAAAATTTTAAAGGTTAAATTAATTCATAGTTCTTTATAGTTTTATAAAATTTTCAATTAAGTCTCTATATTTTTTTTCTTTCAATTAGGTTCCTATATTGTTTAAAATTTTGTAATTAGATCCCTGTCATGACGAAAACTTTAGAATTAACGAAAGATTTCATCTCTAAATCGAAGATATCGCAGAAACTAATGACTAACTCGTTAAATATGACATTTATCTATATTTTAAAATAATAAAATAAATATTTTCTCTTTTTTTTAACATGTTTTAAGCTTCATAAACATATGCGACTTTGATTCATGCAAATTGAGAATATTTTCAAAAAATATTGATGAAAAAGGTAAATAAAAATATATCTAGATGAATATAAGCCTTATATAAAGTACAAAGTATCAGAATAATAGAAAATTCACATTTTATAAATATTTTCTTTCACACTTATTGTTAATAGGGACCTAATTAAAATTTTAAAAATGGTATAAGGAGTCAATTGAAATAAAAAAAATATAAGGACCTAACTAAAAATTTGATGAAACTATAAAAACTGACAGAGTAATTAAAACAATTAAAAAAAAGTCAATATTATCTCATTCTCTACTATGTCACTCACACAAAACATTATCAATTGGAAATAAGTAAAATAATAATAAAAAATTATGAAACTAATAAGGTTTCCAAATATTTTCTTATTTAAAAAAAAACCATAACCTCGATTTCATAATTTTTTTTCAGTGATAATGTGCAGCATGCATGGCATGTTAAAAAAATTAACGTTAATATCTCTATTAATTATTTATTTCAAATTAAAAGGTAGGATTCATTTAAAACCTATAAGACAAAAATAGAATTATTGAAAAATTAGAAACCAACTTAGAATTTTGATTAAATGTTACAAGCTAAAATAATATTTTACCTTTTATATATTTTAATGACCTATTAGTATTTTGTCAAATTATGCAGTTCGAACAGAAATTACATAATATTAATCGGGGAAAAGAAAAAACAGAGTGAACTTGAAAAAAATGGAATTAAAAGGATGGTAAGTCTCAACATTTATAATTATTCTTCTAACTATGTGTCAATTAGGATTGATTTTTGAAAAAAAAAAATTATCCAATTTTATATAGTAATATATAAAAGAATAAATTTATGTGTATTATTATACATCTGTACACATCATTTAGTAACATAGAAAAATTTAAATATTAGCATAAAAATTTATAAATTTTTTAGATTTAGTCCTTTTCTTTAAAAATTATATAAATTAATTCTTCTTAATAAATTTTATATAAAAAATACTTTTTAATAATTTAATCTTCCTGACTATCTTAGTAATCTTAAAAAGTGTGGTGTGGGTTGTGGCACGTAGGTCCAAATACTGCCAAGCATATTATATTATGACACATCCCAAATAATTATGCATTTTCTAGACCCTGTAAAGTTTTATTATTTGCATTGCTTCCTTCATCCATATTTACAACTATTTATTAGTTTCTGCATACTCTGAAAATAAGCATTATCAAAGCCATTATTATATAATCGGAAAATAATACATGTACAAATATTTTTAAAATTAGATTTAATCAAATTTTTATTTTTCTTATTATGTGTCTTATTATCCTCCTTTTTTCTCTTTTCCTTTTTCAAATTGTACGAGTGATTTTTATTAGATTAAAATCAATTTAATTTTTTGGTGACTAGATTAAAATCAATTATCAAATATTTATACATCTAACTTTTTATATTATTAAATATCAGTATAAAAAATTCATAAAATATATGAATATAACAACATAAAAATAGTTCAATAAAAAAATTAAAATAAAAAAAAATAACAAGTATTTAAGGAGATATACAGTAATACAAATAGATTTTAGTCTGAAATAAGGTGAAGTTATTGAAAAAGTTATTATTACTTGAATATGTCATGTTAACTAGCAAAGTTTCAGCTGTTATCAATACATGTCTAGTTATAGACTTACAGTCCATTGAATTTTGTTAATTAAATTTATAATTCTACAACCACCATCATGAATGAAATTAAAGTATTTTTAATGTACTCAGATAATCTAAATTTGTCAAAAAAACTATCATTAATTACCAATTTAATTAATCAGAAGACAGTTACTCAACTAACAATCAATAACACTCCACAAAGTACAAACTAGTTTATGTATTAACAAATATTAGAGGATGTATAGAAAATAGAATGCGAAATTCTAACCAAGAAGTATACATTGTTTTATTTGGGTTATACTCTTGCAGTGTTTTGGAGCTAATTTCACATTCACCATACCATCACCTCCAAAACTCTGCCATAATCTCAGATTTGTAAAGCTTTCTAGATGGCCATGGCAGGACCCTAATGTAGGGAATGATCAATGGTTTGCATGATCATCCCTTAATTAATAAATATAAACAAAAATTAAGATGGAGAAATGATTGGATTTTCCTTATTCAGTTACAAGCACAATGAGTAGTGGTAGTAGTTGGTGGCAATGTAGTAGCGTTGATGGTTGAAGCATGTTGATGAATCTTTCTTGTTCTGATATCAGCCAAAACACGTCTAGACCATTCTGCAAAATGTTTCTCATCATATCCAATTCTACCATTCTTGAATAGAGGCATGCATCTACGATCATCTTCAGGGTAAGGACAGTGTTCTCCATTTGTGTCCCTCCAACTTCCCTCATGCTTCATCCCTGACCAGCTTGCTATCCAGCGGTAAACATATTGCCCAACACCTGCTAGTTTCAGCCATCCCTTGGGGTAGAACTCCAACACACTGCTGTTTCTTTCCATCAAGAACATGTTCGTTAGTTGAGCTCCATGTGGAGATATCAACATATCTGTCATACCCATCAATTTCACCTGCTCACAAAAGGTAAGATTATTGGAATGAGCAACCTTGAAACGGCAACCTTCAACCTTGTCACACTCTTTCTTAAAGATTTCAGCTACAGCTGTATCATTCTTGAAAGATCTTGGTCCTGTCCTCAAAAACAATGTCATTCCAATAACAGGCACTCCTCTTCCTCTATCATCGAGGCTGCTCATGTTACAATAAATCCTAGCCTTACACCTCATCAAATCATACGCCTCCATCCTTCTCTCCCTTGACATGCCACCCTCATTGTGCCTCATAACCACAGCATTCTCAAAACAAACAGGCCCAGACTCAGGTCCCTCAAATCTTTCAATCTTTTGAGCCCCATCAAATGTAGCCTCCATCATGGTCCCTACCCACAAGCCCATATTGAACCTTAACTCACCCCAATGGTACAAAACCCACCTTGACGGTAATACTGAACAATTATTCATCTTGTGCCAAGCCACAAATGGGAGCATAGCACTTAAACCATGCCACAAGTTTTCATAGCTGTAATGATTATATGACACAAAGGTCAAACCTTTCATGAATGTGGTGTTGTAAGGCAAAGCTTCAGGCCATGCCAGAGCATAGTAGTTCCAAGAACCATCATGGGTGTCATTTCCTTTTATGCATAGAATCCTACCCTGTGATGATTCTGATGGGAACTTCTGGTATTGGACTTCACCTTCTTGGTGAGTATCATACAGGGAGCTCATGAACCATGTGTGGTCTACAAGTGCTGCATTGGAGTAACGAAGATCCTTTAGTGGAAGGAAGGTGACTGAAGTACGAAGCTTGTGGACCATAGATTTCATGGTGGAGGAAGTAGTGCTGAAGATGGAATAACTTTGCAACTCGTGCATCAGACTCCACGAGGATTGTGGTGATGGAGTTTGAAGAGAGAAAAAGCGTGCGTGGAAGAGAAAGAAGGTGAGAATGGTGAAGAGGATGAAGATGGAGATTATTGAAGAGAGTAACCAACGAGGACTCTTATTGTGTTTTTTGCTAATAGCAGCCATGGTGATAGTAATATCCCTGCCCTATGAAATGACGAAGAAGAAAATGGATCCTACCTTGTTAGTTCATCAGCTTTGGGAGATGAAATGGGTTTTAATTTATGAACCTGAAAGGTGTGTTTCAAGACTTGTGAAAATAAAGTGTAGATATTAGTGGATTGATGATTAGTGAACAAGTTAAGTGCAACCAACTTTTCCCCAAGATAATGCACGTTATACGGCATGATTATTGAAGACTAACGAGGTTTGGTTCATGAAACCAATGTGTCTCAAATGTAAGACTAATTAAACAGTTGAATAATGCATTGAAGCATTGAAGTTGGTACCATACCTTATTGGGTCGGTCACATTCTTATTACCTGCATACTCTTGCTTCTCTTCCTCTTTAAGATTAAAGAAAACAAAGACTTGATCCACCATTTTCTGAACGTGTTCCAATCCTTATCTAAATTATAAATATTTATATTTTAATACATGATATTTATATGGTCTAATTAACTCTCATTTATATGATCGTTAGGCTTTTATTTCTTATTAAAGTTATCTTTGAAAAATTAAAACACTTATAGCTGTAGGAAGAAAACGGTTTTTTCAACAAAAATTTAATATATGTGAACAAATAATATATATATATTAGTTAGGGACAATTATGATTTTAATCACAAAATCTTAGGACTAAAATTTTTTTAGTCACAATTCTTTTTTCCTTCTCATGTTGATCACAAGGTCAATTTTTTAATTAAAATGGTGTGTGCTGACATTTTTGCCCCTCCCACTCTTATGCATGGTTTTGAAAACCAGCCGAACCGGCTGGTTGAACCAGACCGGAACCCAGCCGGTTTTTGGAAAACGGACTGGTCCTCTCTCTTCGTGCTTCCTGTTCTCCACGACAGCAACGAGCACGGCGGCTTCCGTAGGCGGCAACGGCAGCAAGAAACTCGACGGCGGCTACAACAACTAGCCACCATCGTCGCGTTCCATCACTTCACAACAGACCCCAACGACGAGATGCTCCAGTCACGACGGCACAAGCTTCGGGGGTGGTAGCAGATTGGAGTTGCGGCGGCGGCGGGATCTTCTTCCTCTTCCCGTCGCGTCTCTCTCTCTTCCATTCTCTCTTCCCCTCTCTCTCCCTCTCTTGTGGCTCTTTTTTCTTTAGTGTGTGTAAGGGTTGTGGGTGTTAGAAATTAAGGTTTTGTTTGTGTTGGCTTCAATTTGAGAATTAGGTATAAATTAGGGTTTATGATTTGAGGAAGAGGCATGACTGACAGATTGAGTGGAGTTTCATTCACCAGTTGGTAATCTTCACAGGAGAAAAGGTGGCCAAAATTATAAAGATCTTCATCAACACTTGGCTCTGTGGTGTCTATATACTGGGTTTAGGAACGACTGTGAAAGTTGCTGCTTTGTTTTGCTTGTTTTTTCATTTGCCTTAGACTTTGCTATCCTTATTTTATCTTTCTTTTACTCTGTACTTTGATTTTGAAAGCCTAATTAAAAAAAACTCAAATATTCAATTTATTTAAATTAAATTATTAAATCTTTATTATTTTTCAATTACTAAAAATATTATTTTAATAATACAAGTAACTCGATTATAATATTTATAAAATTTTATAACATATACAAATCAATTATATTTTTTATTTTTATTTTATATTATTTTATTATTAAATGGTTCGGTTCAAATATGCACGCCAAGGGAACTTTCAATGCTAGAGTTCTTGTATTTTATTGGTTCAATGATTGATCCGGTTCTCAGAATATTTTAATATAAAAATTTAAATTTTAACAATCACATGAGCAAAACGGTAAAATCAACCATTTTAATAAAAAATTTGACCTTTGTGACCAATTGGAGAACGAAAAAAGGATTGTGACTAAATAAATTTTACCCTCAAATCTTTATGACTAAAATCATACTTATCCCTATTAGTTAATATATATATATATATATATATATATATATATA
>JASCZI010182283.1:0-10340 GCA_036250425.1 Stylosanthes scabra
ACCGATAGTAGCTTTATCAACAGCAGAAGCAGAATATATAGCGGCAGCAAGTTGTGCAACACAAGCAGTATGGTTAAGAAGAATTCTTGAAGAATTGAAGGAGAAATAAAGTACTCCAACAACACTATTTTGCGATAACAAATCAGCTATTGCACTTTGCAAAAATCCGGTATTTCATGGTAGATCGAAGCATATCGATATTCGGTTTCACAAAATTAGAGAATTGGTGAATGACAAAGAAGTTTTGATTGAGTATTGTCCTACAGAAAAACAAGTGGCAGATATATTTACGAAGCCACTGAAGACCGAATTATTTTACAAGTTAAAGAAAATGCTTGGAATGATTAATTATGCAAGCTTGATTTAAGGGAGGCAATGTTGGATTATTAAATCAAGTTATAACTAACCGTCATATGAAACATCAAGAAGAATGAAGAAATTAAAAGAAAGATCATGAAGGCTATTATCATCAAGTTGATAGAATTGGAATTCAAATGGAATTCTTCATCATGAAAGAAAAAGAGTTCAAATCAAAGTTAAAGGAGAAGTTCAAATTAAACTCAAACTCTGTATTCTAGAATATTCAAGAAACATAAAAGCAAGAAGAGTTCAAGTGCATATTTACTTCTTCATATATAAGTTTTTTCTTAGTTATTAAGAATCTTACGCCTATATAAAGGGCTTAGGTAATATGTTATAACCTATCTCTTCTCTTGTACAAGTTCATGTTTTTATGAATGAAAGTTGTTATGAATTCTTGATGAATATATAATTGTTTGTGTGAGTTAAAGTGATCCTGGGCAAATTACTGTGGGCTTCTTACTTTCATGAATGCATAAACTCTAAACTGTTGCTTCCTGTAATTGAGTGTTTTAAATGCTAAACCAAACATACAGTATAGGAAAATTATACATAATACGAATGTGATTGGAAAAATTAAAAACAAATGATTTTAGGACAATGAGGAAAGAATATTCAATATCAATATGAAATGTGGTTAAATAAATAAGTGTTCCAACTTGTATTTCATTCATATTTCATACTATTTTACTTTATTTTACTCAAATTATTGCTTAACTAATGCTTTCCATCTCTTTTATCCAACATATTAGAAAATTAAATTACACTAACCAAATTTCATTCTCTGTAATATATAACAGTGTTTACTATTTCAATTTGTACATTTACTTTTATTAAAATTTCTAAATGTTAATAGAAAAAAAATAGTTTCTAAGCTAAACTAATTGGCATAGGTCTCTTTCTAAGCTAAACTATTGCTATAACTAAATTATTTTTTTAAACAAAAATAGATTTTATTTCATTGAAAAGAAATAAACGAAGGGATGGTCCACATTTGGACAACACGCAATAGGAAATGGGGTTTCCCAAAGCTTATCAAAACTCAAAAAAAAAAAAAAAAAAAAAGAAAACAATCTCAAAGAAAGAAGGGGATGTCCGAAAGTTGAGAACATTTATCACCATGGAGCCCGGCTAAGCCAGAATTTCCTCAGGTATGGTTTGATTTGCTTCAAAGATGAACAAGTTCCGCGCTAACCAAAGTTTCCAAAGAGTCAGAGAAAATCTAATCGTAAGAAATTTATTATTGTGAATTGATTTGAGGTTGCAGAGAATGTTGTCTAACCATCCCTTTGGTGGGATTTCTTCAATGATGGTTGGAATAAAAGTGGAGCTAAGCTTGGACCAAGTAGCAGTAGAGAGTGTGCATTCAAAGAGGCAAAGAACACATATTCAGGGCGTTGAAGGTAGCGAGGGCATAGCGGCGTCGGCGACACTTGAGGCAATCTTGAATGTAGTCTCTCTATTATAGGTAAGCCATTGTGACCCAATTTCCATAGAAAACTTTTAATTTTAGGCGGACATTTGATTTCTCATATTGAGTTTCATAGGGCTTTTGCTTTGAATTTTTTATCTAAATGTTGTTCATGACACGGTAGAAGTAAAAGGATATATCATAACCTGAACTTACTAAGTAAAGGTCATTCTTTTCTTTTGTCCAAATTAGCACATCTTCATTATGCCTTTTAGGTGTTTGACAAATTGTCTGAGCCACTTGAGGAGGAAAAATATGGTGAACTACCTACCAATTCCATCTTCTAATAGGAGCTGTTTACCAAAATTAGAGTAGGGTCAATATGTAACCAGGTTCCAAATGAAAAGGAGGATGGTTACCGATTTTCTTCTTGAAGAACTCTTTGGAATTTAACCTTGTTTCTATGTTTGCTCAATGTTCTTTCAATTTCAGGATCAAACTCAAAGTATTGCCTGTCTCCGCGGTTTTTCTGCATACACAAGTAACCAAAACAAGCAACCTGAAAACTTTCAACGTCAAAGAGAATGAAGTTCTAAATCAAATCAGAAAAAAATAAAAAGGTCTAAGTTAGAGAACTTATTAATGCTATATTGTTAATCCTATTTAATCCCCAGCAACGGTGCCAAAAACTTGATGCCCGAAATCCTTGCGGAGTTTCGGACTGATACCGGCAAGTGCATCGAATCTCAAGTAATAAAGAGTGAGTAGAGTATCGTTCTCACGAGGATTAACGGACTAAGCAATAATGATCAATTTATTCTTTAATTAGGCAGATTCAATAATGAGAGAATTAGTGATTATTTTGCATGCAAACAGAACTCAAAAATCAAATAGCAGTAACAATCAGAATTCACGTGTAACAAGCAGCAAAGTGGCAATTGGAATTTGGAAAAAAATAATGAAAGGGAGTTAAGGACTTGGAGATGTAAACCCAACAGACTCTTAATCTAGTTATTCACTTTCTTCTGAAATTTTGTTGATTAATTCATCATGAATCCTAATTTATCAAATTCTAATCTCTTAGTAATTTAGTAACCTCCAATCTGACTAATAGTTAATCTCTTAACCTATTAATCAAAATAACAGATGAAGTACAAATCTGCTTCAAGTCTGATAATATCAAAAGTGGTCTTAAATTAAATTTTATGTCACTTATTTAATCTAACACTAATTCAATTGATGATTAACAGAATTACAAAATGGCACACCTATCAATTTCATTGTCTCTAGGTCAATTAACAGATGAGAGAAAAAGGTTTTCAAGCTTGTAGTTAAATGTCAATTTTCTCAAACATAACAATTAACTCAATTAGAATCAGTTTACCTCTCAGTAATCCTAATTTCTTGAATGAAGAACGAAAATCAGATTCTTGAATTGAAATCAACACACCATAAGAAGAAAGCAAAACACTTAGATTAATCCTCTGTGCCGGGATGAACAGAGTTCCTCATTCTCAACTTTAGAGTTTAGTTGTTCATAGTGCAGAATAACAAAAATAGGGTTCTGTGATATGCAATACGTGAAAGTAAATCTGAAATTGACTTCGTGCCTAACCCTAATGGTTATGTAACCTAATTCTAATTAAATTCAAATGCAAAACACATTATAAAGCAAATCCTAACTAAATTACAATTTGCTAATATGAATTACAATTCTGCATACTTGAAATTGGGCTTGGGCTAATGCTTTTTTTTATCTCTGATTGAAAGTTCATTATTCTTTACGGACTTTGGCTTGTGTTCTAATCATGGTTTTGGGCTTTAAATGTTGAGTGCAAGCTTGCTAAACCATGATTAGAAGTTGCAAAACATGGGTTTAAGGGACTTGGGAACAAAGCCACACCTAGGCTTGATGGACCAAGACTAAGCGTGGTTCAGTTTTGATGCAGCTAAGGAGATCACGCCTAGGCGTGGTTAGTAGTGCTTGGATCCACGTCTAGGCTTGATAATGCCTCTTGGTGCTTGCTGCAATGGTTGATGAATGTCACGCCTAGGCTTGGTGATGCTAAGCCTAGGCGTGACTTGTTCTTGATGCAAGTGTAGTTTTCTCCTTTATGATGCCATGCCTAGACTTGGCAATTCCTCTTTGTTGGCCACGCCTTACTCCAGGGTTGCTTGATTGATCATGTTGCCACGCCTAGGCTTGGCAATTCTTCTTTGCCACGCCTAGGCATGGCCTTGTGTATTCCAAGGTGTGTCCAATCTTCTTCAACCCACGCTTAGGCTTGGCAATTTGGCCTAACGGGCCACGCCTAGGCGTGGTCTTCTTGATGCTCCAGGGTGAAGTTTTCTTCACCCTCAAGCTTCCTCACTCTCTTCTTTTTTCTTCCTCAAGCTTCTTTAGTTTCTCTTACATTAAATCCTTAATTTCCTGCAAATAATTAACACAATACTCAAAGTGATATTTGATCAAAATATTAATGGATTCACTTGGGTATTGAGCTAATATTCACTAAATTTTATAAGAAACTAGTGACCAAAATCTTTAATGATGCACATGCATCAAGTAGTGATCTTGTGCATTAGTCATGGGTTGAAGTGTAAATGATCTTAGCCATTAGTCCCTACTGGATTCGGATGGAGAAGAGAATAGATTAATATTATTTCCGTTAACTCTAGACCCCTGTTAACAATGAGAAGGCCTTAATGAGGTGAACCTGATGAGTTATTTGAGTTCACTAATACCTTAGTCTTTCGGTGTTAGCAAGGGAACTAGGACATATGGATAAGAAATAATCTCCTCACTCGACCTTTAATAAAGTGGTTAACTCTTCATGTAACAAACCATCTATAATTGAGATTAATGGTGTTCATAGGGACACACAACACTTCAACTCAAGACCAATCACTCTTTTAATTCTTGCTTCAATCGTATTCTGTTTTCTGTTCTCAAAACCATAACCATTGCAACCTCAACTTTTCTCAACCAAACGCAAGTCTCTGTTTTCAACTCCTAGGGAGAACGACCCGAGTGAAATACTCTCGGTAATTTTTTTGTTGCATCATGTGACACTTTCCTAAATTTAATAACACTTTTGGACCATCGGTTGGAACTATACTGACAACGAACTTTTCATTAACTTGAGACTTCTAATCGGACTAACGTAGTGGCATCGGCTTCCTGAAGATAGATTTGCTAAATTAAGAACTGCATTAGGAATTATTTCTATGTTTTATTTGCACTAACGAGATTATTTCTATGTCATGATGGGACAATTCAGGCAAATGATGATAAAAGGCCCAAAATTCGAAAATTCCATCACCTTCTGCATGGGCTTTACGTTCTATGTTTTTCAAAATGATTCCTTTTATAAAATCATATTTGGTGCATATCTATATCATATCTTGCATTTTTTAAATGCATCTTTTCATATTTATTTAAAAAATTAGATCATATATTTTTTAAATAAAACTCACATCTTTTCAATTTAATTCAAATCACATCATATCCTTCTTATATTTACGTTTCTATTGATATAAAATACAATCATTTTCATGCATAACTACACTCACTCACACTCTTTCATCCTATATATTGACGTGGCTCCCAAAACCGATTCAGAATTAATTAATTTCAAAACAAGAATTCATTGCAGATAGCTCCGAACCAATTATGAGAGTCTCCTACAAATTTAAAAGGGTGTCACAAAGCTTACAACCAGTTAGAAATACCGAGTATTAAACTCGGGTCGTTCTCCCTAGGAATTGAAATATTGTGGTTTGTGATTCGTTGTGAAAATATTGGGGTTACAATGGTTGAGAGTGGTGAACAAGAGCAAAATAAGAGATAGCTTGTACTACAAGTAATAAGAGGTGCTTGATCTTGAGTTGAAGTATAATGTGTCCCTATGATCACCACTAATCCCAATTATGAATAGTTGTCACGTAAGGAGTCAAACCCACTCTATCTAATGGTCGAGTAGGGGGAATTAACCCCGTTCCGAAGTTCTTAGACTACTTGACTAATGCGAATGACCAAGGTCTTTGAAACATGAATAATCCATCATGTTCACCTCATTAAGGTCCACTCATCACTAGCAAAAGCCTAGCGTTAACGGAATGGTTTTAACCATATCCTTAACCGATTCTTGTCCTTAGGGATTAGTGGCTAAGATCATCCACACTTTAACCCATGACCAAGACACAAGAACACTACTCCATATTTATGAGAAACAAAACATCAAACACTTGGCATGCATAGTAAGCAAACATGATGAATAACAAGAGAATGAACAATTTAAGATCATCAATGGAATAAATCAACAAGATAAGCAACAAACAAGCATAATCAAACCATAGATCATCAATAGAACATGCATCAAATTAATTTCCAGCAAGGTAAAAATAAAGAGCATAAGAACATAAAAGCTAGCATTGAGAAATAGAGAAATAGATGAGAGAAACAAGTGTAGATTGCATTAATTAAGCAAGAGTATCAATTAACAAACATTCAAACACTGAAATTAAAGAAGAGTTTGGCTAGTGAGGGCTGGAAAATGGTATTGGAAATTGAAGAACAACTATGAATTAAGAGAACAAATGAGAGAGATGGTAAACTCTCCCAAAAACCTCTCTAAAACTATCAAAAATTCTAAAAATGATCCTAATGGGAATTGATGCCTTGTGTTTCAGCTGTTCCTTCCTCATATATATCGAATTGGGCCTCCAAAAGGGCTTGGACCAGGCTCGGAAACTTGAAATTCCAATTTTAGCCTTAATTTTTGGTTCTGCCAGACGGTACCGTGTAAGCGCGCGGTCAATGAAATGTGCATCTTTGACTTTGCACTCGCGTGCACGGGTCCTGGGCAGAAATGTTCCCGAGACGTTCCCATGGACACGCGCGGATGCACGAGGGGACCGTGCTGTCGCATGGTGCCCTGTTTTCTACTTCTTGACTTCCTCTTATGAATCCTTTGCTTCTAATGTCTTCCTTAGCCTTCTCTATGCCCTTTTCAATCTCTAAAAACCTGAAATGGACTAGCAAACACATTAAGGCACCAAGTGGGATGCGATTTAATAAATTTCTGCCAGTTCTAAGGCTAAGTTAACATGTATTTATCCATATGAACATATACAAGCAAAGATTTGAAATTATGGTTATTCACAAGCAATCGTGTGATTTTGGTTGATAAAACCCCTTAATTCTAGCATATTTTCTATCATCAAACATGAGTTTTTCATATATCATACACCATGACTGAAAGAAAATATATGACAAAAAGCGGTCGTTATCAATGGAGAGGTGGTTTTAATCCTAGAGGTGGGTACAGGTCACGAAATCCCATTTCCTCTTTCTTCCTTCCTCACTCCCAATTCACTAAACCAAAATCCCTTCCTTTTAACACTACACACCACTCCTTCAAAAACTTCCCTCAACCTTCTCTTCCATTTTTTCGGCCACCACTCACCACCCATACCAACCAAAATCTGAACCCTAACCTTCGTCCCATCGTGACCCTCTTGGCCCGCAAGAGCGTCGTCCAACGTCGTTCTCGTCGCACCGTCTACCCCTCACCCGAGCTCGCCATCACCACAGCCATCCTCACGTGGAACCCGGCATCATGTAGCGTCGCCTGAACCCGAGCCTTCGCTGCCTCGGTCTTCTCGTGGCAAAAGGCCCCTCGAGGAAGAATAGGACATGCCGTCGTCGCCCCCGCCCAACCTCGCCGTCACGGTATCTCTTCTCGTCTTAACCTTAGTGAACCCCCTGAACCTATTCTTCTTGAACCCAACTCCTTCAAGTTTGCTTATGAAAATGAACCTAAAAAGCCTTTTGACCCACACTGTTTTATGAACCACACCAATTTTGCTTTCTATCAATGCAATATTTCCTCTTGTCCTATTGTTCCTCAATTTTTAGTGTCTATTGAAAACCTTGCTGCTAAGGGTCTTGATTACTCTGATGTTTTTGGGAAACAAGGGTGGTTATCTATTTTCTGCTTAAGAGATCGCATTTATCCTGATTTGGTTCATGAATTCTATTCTAATTTTTCCTATGACTGTGATCGTATCACTTCTTTTGTCCGATGAAAATTCATTGTTATGGATTGAAACTCTATTGCTGAAACTTTAGGCTATAAGAATTCTGGGTTGTGTGTCTATACCTCTCGGAAGTGGGATTCGGGTCTTAGGGTTGATTACTTGATGGTTGTTCGCTTAATCTGTGAAGATTTTGCTAAGTGTTCTGGTATGAATCCTACTCATGAAGCCCTCGGTCCTGTCAATGCCCAATTACAGTGCATCATAACTCACTTTATTTTGCCTCAACGCGGTTCCTATCAGCGTGTTACCTATCTTGATACACTGGTCCTTTTTGCACTCACCCAACATATACCTATCTCTTTCGCTTATCTTATGATGCGACGTATGTTTGAGTGGGTTAAGAGTGACAAGCATGATGCATTGCCTTATGGAATGTTTTTATCTAAATTCTTCATTTCATCTGGTGTTGATTTATCCAAGGAATCATATTTTCAGGTAAAATCTTTTTTGAAAGGAGGAGGTGGAATTAAGAAGAAAATAGGCCGCAACACTAAAGAACAACCTAATTCTGCTGCTCCTCATTCCTATAAGGGTCTGAAGCTCTCCAACAGCAAGAAAATCATTAAGATTGTCAAGGAGTTAATGGGTGAAGTCTCTGATTTGGTGAATATGTTGATTACTTTCTCTAAGAATCGGCATAGCCAAGAGGAGAGTGACCAGCGAGATTTGAACAAGACTAAGAAATTCTTGGAGATGACCGGACAAGATTTTCAAGAGCTTGACAAGGAAGTCTACCATTCCGAGAATGAAGATGAAGGGGAGGTTGAGGACAATGAGGAAGAGGAACCAGAAGAGTCTGATGCCTGATTGTCTTGTTGATGTTGCTGAACTTTTTATTACTAGTTATTATTTTCTGGATAACTGTAATAGCTTGACTATTATTGCTTTGCTTTATTACTGCTGGACTTATTTTCCTATTTTGCAGGTTCTTAGAATTCCGCCCTTGATGTCAAAAGGGGGAGAAAAGTAAGAAAAACTCTACGTTATTGCTTTTGATTTTCTTTAGCTTACTAGTTTATTTGAGACATTGTTGGATTCTGGTTATATTGGTTTTAAGACTTAATTTGGTTTGTGTTATATAACTTGGTTTATAGTTGCTATATTGGATGGCTGAAATATATTATTAGGCTCTTTTCTAACATATACTAAATTTTTGCGTAGATTCTATATTAAGGGGAGCCATTGACATATTCAAGGGACACAAGACATGTCAACAAAATCGGGGAAGTTTTTTGAAATCATTTTTTTTAGTTTTTCATGGTTTGTCATAAGGGGAGATTGTTGACTATTTTAGTTTCACAAACCTTGAGCTATTTCTTTATGTTTATATTTGATTTTGTGCGGTTGAATTGAATAATTTGTTAATCTCTTATTAATATGTTTATTGCTGATTTTTTATACATATATATTAATTGATTAGATATAGCAACGTTTACTTGCTATTGTTTAGGGATATTTGTTTTCAAAATTTAAATTGTAACTAAATATAATAGCAACGTCCCTTTCACTTATTTAGAATGTCTTTGTGCTGATATTATCTAATTGGAATATATTATGATGGGTGCTAATTATATGGGTGCTATAGTTTAGATATTAACCTTTTCCTAACTATTTGAATGACTATCCTATGAATTACTAGTAGCTTATTTCTATGTGTTCTGCAACGTTCTTGTCCTATTAGAAATATCTTGATATAGAGGAGGATTTCCAGTAGTTAAGGCACACAACTACAACACAATTTCTCATATTTTTTAGATGGTGGTCAAAACTTTTTACTCTTCTTTATTTTCTTTTCTTGCTTTGCCTTAGTTCTAGTTTATTTCTTATATCACAAAAGGGAAAGTGTGCATTTCAATTTAGTTTGTAAGAAATACAACTAGGTTGATTAGTTGTGAGGAAAATCCTAAGTGAGTGAAGCTTAGGTGTTAGTCTTGAGAGTGGAGTGTGTTCTCAAGCATTGGTGTTTGTACTTGAACAAAGTATAGTGGAAATTCCACTATCGTGAGTGGTGGAAACTGGACGTAGATCTCAAGTAGGGAGATCGAACCAGTATATATCATGGTGTCATTCTTCTACTCTCTCTCTTTTAAGTTTATTCGTTGTTTTGTGATGTCAAAATTCCTTGCGGAATTCGGACTCTCCACCGGCAAGTGCACCGGATCGTATCAAGTAATAAAAAGTGAGTAAAAGTATCATTCCCACGAAGAGTAATGGACTAAGCAATAATGACTAATCAATTCTCTAATTAGACAAATCAAAATCAAAGAGGTATCAAATCTATATCTAATCAAGTCTCCTAAAATCATGCAAAATCAATCAAAATCTAACTAAATCAATCAAATTAAAACTTGGACAGCAAACAATTAAGAATGATGATCAAAAATCAATAATAATGAGGAATTAAGCCTAGGATTTGGAGATATTCAACCAACACTAATCCTAATCCAATGATCTACTTTCCTTCTCA
>JASCZI010182283.1:10350-21350 GCA_036250425.1 Stylosanthes scabra
TCCTAATTAACTAAATCCTAATCTCTTAGTTATTTAGTTTCTCTAATCCTAGTTAATTATCAATCTCTTGATTAATCAAATAAGAAAAGAGGTCATGCGCATAACAGATTCCGGATTTCAATTAGTATATAATCATAATTCCTTATCTCTAATTTACTGTAATTATACGAGCAACAAACTTCATACACGTTCAGATTCAAGGATCTCTCAATCACAAGAACTTAAACAAGTGAGAACAAAGTACCTCTCAGTCACGTTTGTTCTGTATCCTGAAGAACAGAAGAATGATGTTTGAATTGATAATAACTTGCAATTGAAGAAAAGAGGAATTGAATTAATCAAAGGTGCTAGGATGAACAGAGCTCCTCATCCCTGGTTCTTGAGAAATTAGCTACTCATAATTGAATGTGATATAGAGAAAAGAGGAATAGAATTCATGGCAAACCCTAATCCTAATTCTGTCTAAAACGTTACAAAGAAAATAAGCAAGTCTATAGAAATTAAAAAGTAAAAGTGTCAGTCCTCGTAAAACCTAAAATTGGACTATTTATAACGTAAATTACTAAACCTAAGAATTACATTTACTAAACGTAAGGGAAAAATTGCTGCAAGTTTTGGGCCTTGAGGAGGTGAGTCATGTTTTGGCCAAGTCTTAGACGTGGGCTTGCTTGAATGAGGGGAGAGCTTGAGAAGCTTGCATAGATGTCTGGAGGGTCACGTTGGAAACGTGGCTCAAATGTGACCTTGGTGTGGCTAAGGAGGAGGTCACGTTTTTGCTGCCCCAAAAACGTGGATCATTGGGAGCTTGGAGTGTGGGCTTGGCTTGAGATTTTGAGGATGTTGAGGCGTGATCTAGCTTGTTCCAATTTTGTTTGAGTGAGCTTGGGAAGAGGTCTGGGCTGGTCACGTTTGGGCCACGTCTTAGACGTGGGCCAAACGTGACTGTTGTGAGCTTTCCTTGCTCCCCTAGCTTTGGTGGATGTCACGTTTGGGCCATGTCTTTTGACATGACCCAAACGTGACCTATGCTTGCCCATGAGAGCTTGGTTTCCTTGCTAGCCTTCTTGAGTGTCACGTTTGGGCTAAGTTTGAGACTTGGCCCAAACATGGCTTTGGTTATTCTCCAGAGTGATCTTCAGCAAATTTTGATCCAAGCTTCTCTGTTTCTCTGTTTTTCTTCTTTTTCCTTTGTTTCTTTGTTTCTTCTTCCTCTGTTTTCTGCTTTCTTCTTCATCTCTTCTTTTTTCTTTGTTTTCTTCAATTTTCTATAAATAATTGACAAACACTCAAAGTATCTAATTTATTTAAGAAATTGACATTTTACATTGAGTATTGTGATAATTATCTACTAAATTAGCAAGAATTTAGTGCCTAAAACTATGAAAGATACACAGTTATCACAACACCAAACTTAAACTTTGCTTGTCCTCAAGCAAATCAGAATCATGTATCAATTAAGTTCAAACAAAGAGGAGTGTAACTGATTAAAAACAGTGATTAGAATGACTATACTTCTTGCCCTTTTTCTAATGAATTGAGTTTGCAACTCAGAAGTTATCCATGTTGGAGCCTCAAGTTCGGATAGTATTATAGAATTCTTCTTTACTTTCTTTTTGTTATCTCCCTTGAGCACTTTCCCTCCTTTGGATGGAATTTTCTTGACTCTTACTGTCTTGTCTCGGGGTAACTATTTAGAATAAGCTTTCGATTGGCAATCCCGAACCCTTCGGCTCAAGTTTCCGGGTGTTGAAGCACCCCTCGGATCTAATAACTCTAGCCTCTCCCCGACACATTTCAGCACAAGCATATACCCTTGGGCATCTTTTGATTTTTATTCTTTTTTATTCTTTTTCATCCTTTTGGTCATTGATGCTTCAGAGCCTTTGATTTTTGAGATATTCTTTTGCTTTTCAATTCATCACTTTGCTACTTTGTAGCTTTTCCAAACTCTATAATATTTCTCTAAATTGCTGCTCCTTCATGGTGTACTTCCTTGAAGCAAACACCTTGAAGCGTGATTGTGTATTACTTAGGGCGTGATTGTGTTATTTTTGTTGTTGGAGTTTGTGATGGTGTATTAACTAGGGTGTGTTTGTGTTCCTCTTCTGTTCTTGATGAATGGGTGAGGAGAAAACAACTTAGATGATAGGGTGATGTTAGATTGTGTTGAAATAGGGCGGGTTTGCTTTTGGTAGGTAAATGATTAGGGTTGCTTTGGATAGACTGGGTTGGCTTTAGGGCCAACCTTGGTTTAAAAAAATGCTAGCCCGCTACGCTTTATGCAATTGGCAAGACAGTGGGTTATCCCACTTAATTTTTTTCATAAAATAGTTAAATTTATTAAAGTTAATCTAATAATAAATAATAATTTATTTATAATTTTTTTATGGGTGACTATAATTTATTTATAATTTTTTTTTGGTGACTAGAAACAATCCTAAAAGGGAGCAAAAGGAAACCTAAGAGGAAGGATCAGAAAGATCCCGTCTGAGAGCAGGAAGTAAAGAACTCCAGGGATCAAGCCATTCCATTTGATGTAGGGTATCTCTAGCAGCTGTCCTAGCCATAGCATCAGCCACGGCATTTGCTGTCCTCTGGATGAGACGAACTTCAGCCCACCAATTTCTATTCAAGAGCTCCTGAATCTTAGAAATGAGATCCATGTTCACAACATAATTACTATTAAGATGCCTTTGGGCACAAAGGTAAGCTTCAACGTTATCAGTTTCACACAGCAACTCCTTGTGGCCATTTTCCCAAGCTAAAAGGAGCCCTCTCCACAAAGCAAACAATTCACAACACAACACATTAGAAGGAGGAAGAAAACCAGCACAACCTCTAACCTAATGACCTCGAGAATCTCGAATGACACAAGCGAAACCAGTCAAATTGAGATGAGCAATAACACTTGCATCACAATTCACTTTAACTTGCGGATCCAAAGGAGGACACCAATCAACCAAAAGAGGAGAATGAATCAGATATGAAGAGAAAGAAGAGCTTCTTTCAAATTCCTTGCAATTGGAGAGGCTAAGGGCCCGAACCTTCCATTTAGACCAAGTTTCATGAGGGTTAAAAACATCATTGTTGCACACTCTCCAAATCCACCAAAAGGCAGAGCAAAAAAGAAACTCATTCTGCCTACAATTAAAAGAGATCCAATTCTGCATATCAAGCTATTAGTTCATGTTGATAGAGGAGCCAAGAAGATACCAAACCTCTTTGGCTTTAGGACAATCTTTAAAATAGTGCAAAATGTCTTCATCAGCCAAGTTACACCTCGGACAAATAGTGGAACTAGAAAGATTCTGACGAAAACGACAAGCATTAGTCGGCGCAGCATTCGAAATGCATAACTAGATAAGAAACTTAATCTTTTTCGGAACCCTGAGGCTCCAAAGCCATAACCAGTTGCAATCTTCTTGCAAGTCAAAGGCCTTCTTTGCTAACCAGTAATAACCCTCTTTACAGGAATAAACCTTAGAAGAGGCAAACTTCCAAAGCCAATTCGACTCATCAGAACAAGTAAGGGCCGGATTCAAAGCATTTAACAAAGCCATTATTCAAGGGAGTATATCAAGAGTAGAAATCCCACACATTATCATGCCAAATATCCTTAATAGAAAAGTCAGAGTCTGAGTTGTGCACATAAGGAACTTTAGAGCCCAAATTTCCATTCGGAAGCCAATCACTAAACTAAATGGACTGGTTTATATCTCCAATATTCCAAAAAAATCCATCTTGCAGATCCTTCTAAGCAACCCAAAGACTATGACCAAAAGGAGAAAGATTTCTAGGGAGAACAGAAAAGGAATCCACTGAGTCCTTAAAATACTTGGCTAACATTAATCGCACCCATAATTTATCATGTTTATGAAAAAGATTCCAAATCGACTTCCCCAAGAGAGCAATATTAGTGCAGTAAGAATCCCGAATCCCAAGGCCCCCAAATTTCTTAGGAGCTACTAATTTCCTCCATGGCAATAGATTAAAGGAACGACCATCCGTTTTCCCATTCCACAAGAAATTTCTAGAAATAGAATCAATTTTATTGCACACAGATTTGGGAAAAAGACTTACTTGCATCGGACAGATAGGGATGGAGCAAGCAACAGATTTGATTAAGCAAAATATCCCCGCTTTGTTCAGTAACCTACCCTTCCAACCAGCTAAACGAGCTCTGATCTTATCAATGATGGGCTGAAAAGAAGATCTGCTAACTCTGGCATGCCCCAGATTAACGCCCAAGATCGTGAGCACAACGGATACCAGACAACCCCTGGAACATATCACGCCTTCAATTAGTAATATTAGAGGAACAGACAGCCTTGGACTTGTTAACATTGACCTTCACCCCTGAAGCGTTGCAGAAAGTTTCCATGACCGATAAAACAAATTGCACCTGCGATTTTTTGGCCTTACAGAATAAAAGAAGGTCGTCAGCAAACATTAAATGTGAAACCTTCGGGCCACCTCTACAAACAGAAACAGAATCCCAACGCTGAGCCTGCACATGATAGGAGATAAGACAACACTGCCGCTCCATACACATCACGAAGAGGTACGGAGATAAAGGATCACCCTAGCGAATGCCTCTAGTCGGATTAAAGCTGTCCAGACGATTCCCATTCCAAAGGAGAGATAGGGAAAAAGAAGTCACACAGCCCATGATAAGGCAAATAATAGCCTTAGGAAAACCGACAACAATGAGGGTGTCTTTCAAGAACTTCCAGTCAACCCTGTCATATATGCCTTCTCTAAATCTATTTTGAAACCAATAACACCTTTCTTGGACTTAGTATACTTCATAAAGTAAAGGATTTCCTGGGCTACTATGATGTTGCCAGGAGCTCCTCTACCCGGAATAAAGCCACCTTAGAGGGACCGATGATATCTTCAAGAAAGGGCCGAATTCGATTCACAAGAACTTTGGTGACGATCTTGTAGAGGACATTGCACAAGCTGATAGGCCTGAACTCCCTCATATGAGTAGGATTGTCAACCTTAGGGATCAAAACGATTGAAGTTTCCAAAATGGAAGGATGAAGAGTTTCCCCTCTAAAAGCTCTCTGAACAATCTGCCAAATATCATGGCCAACAATACTCCAATATTCCTTATAAAAGAAAGCTTGGAAACCATCCGGGCCCGGCGCTTTCAAAGAGTTCATAGAGCGGACCGCCTGCTCAACTTCACCAAAACTTACTGGTCCAGTCAGCTTAGTACAAGCTTCCTCACTCAGAGTTAGGGTTGGAATATGCTCAAGACTATGCATCTGAACATTCTCAGTAGTGCAGAATAAATCCTGGAAGAAGGAGCGAGCCTCCCTTTGAAGAGAGACAAAATCATTTGACCAAGTCCCATCTTTCAGAAAAAGCCCATGAATCTTATTAAACTTCCTCCGAATAACAGTTTAGAGATGGAAGAAGCGCATATTCCTATCACCAAACTTTACCCAATTCTCCCGAGACTTTTGATACCAAAGCAGCTCTTCTTGAAAAAGCACTCTATTATAATCCTCAAAAAGAACCTGCTCTTCTTCTTTTAATATCATATCATCAGTCTCCTCAAGGCGCTGCTGAATATGATTCAATCTATTCACTAACATCCTCTTCCGAACGAAAATATTGCCAAATATCTTGGAATTGAAGGACTTAGATTCTCGCTGCACCATCAAAAGACTATTGACCACATTAGGCGAGCTCCTTTCCCAAGAAGACCGGACAACGTCAATATACTTCGGATGGGAATCCCAAGCAGCAAGAAAACGGAAAGGACGAGAACCTTTATCTATGGGCAAACCATGGCAATGACGCAATAATGGGCAATGATCAGAATGCACCCGGCTCAGAATCTCCAAAAAAGCTTCAGGAAAATTGAGATGCCACTCTGAATTAATTACGCATCTGTCTAGCTTCTTAGCAATTTGTCTGTTTCCCTGAACATTCCTGTACTAGGTAAATTTCCGCCCAACAGCGCCCATATCAAAAGCCCACACAGATCAAGAGTCATCTCAAAGTTCATGGCCCTGGTAGCAGAGAAAAAACCACCTTGAACCTCATTACACGCCAATATTTCATTAAAATCACCAATAGCGATCCATGGCTCAGAGAAAGCCGAAGACAGATAAGAAAGATGATCCCACAAACTACCCCTGTTAGCTGCTTGAGGGCTGCCGTAGACAACACTACACATCCAAGAAGAACTATTCTAGCTAATAGAAACTGTGAGACATTGAGCAAAGGAATGTAAAACATTACAGTGAATGTCAGCATTAGTAAGGAACCAAATTCCACCACTATGCCCAGTAGCATCAACAATACCTGCAGGGGTATAACCCAAATTCTGCCAAAATAACTCCATACTCTTGAAAGGTACATGAGTTTCAAGAATGACAAACACATCCAGATTGAATTTAGTAACCAAATCCCTAATATGAACACGAGCCATTTTCCCCTAGGCTCTCCTGATATTCCACGACAAAATATTGAATTTCTTGTGATCCATAACAACAAATAAGAGAAGAAAGAAGATGCACCCAATTAGACGGAAGAAACCCCACCACCACCTATAAAGAAGGAAGAGGACTCTAATTCGTAGTTGAAGAAGGAGCAGACTCCATTGGGGAATTCTGGAGGGAGTTCGGACGGAGACGTTTGAGGCGGCCTTTCCCCATTGGAGTATGTTGAATCCTTTTGTTGCCATTGCCTGAGGAGATCGCAGCATTGGATTTGGGAGGAGGAGCAGGGTTGATAGTGGAAGAAGATTGGGGATTTCTCTGAGCTCCAAGAACCCTCGAAGAAGGTACCCCCTTTCTCACCCAATGGAGTCGGATTGGGCTTTGACTGAGGGTTCGGACCAGCTTCAAAGATTTTGGGCCCAACCTTGCGGGGTTTTGAGACCCTCACACCAGCCCATTATTTTTCTTTCCCAGAAAGGACATTTTTACCCTTATTTTTTCCTTGTAACCTCAATCCACTCCCCTTCCTTGATTATTGATCCCCTGATTCTTTGGATCCGTAACTGAAGATATCCCAAATTCAAACACTCCTGTAGTAACCGTCGTCGCCCCTCTTTGGGTTTGAACACCGTCCGTCATCTCGGGAGGAGGTTGTGCACCGTCCGAAGGTGCAGGGATAACAGATTTCAGCACATCATCATGGATGCCACCCTTTTGACTCATGTAGTTTTCCGTGTGATGTCCATAACAATTGCATTTTCCACACAGAAGCTGCAGGATTTCATATTCAACCTCAAATTCCACCCCATCCACAGTAATGTGCTTGGTCACTGGCAGGCCCAAGTCAATTTGGATATAGATTCTCGCAAACCTCCCATGTTCTGCGGATTTTGTAGTCAAATCAACCTTAAAAGGGATCCCAATTGCTGAAGCAATCAGGGTCATGAGAGGCTCATTATAGTACCAAATTGGGAGTCCCTCTATCCTTGCCCACACAAGTGTAGAACCAAAGGAGGTCTCACCAGAGTGGAAAGTAGGGCTCCACATTTTCACAGCAATGTAATGCCCATTCAGTAACCATGGTCCTCCCGAAAGCACCTTAACTCTATCTTCAGCGAGATCGAATTTGGCCAAGAAATAACCTTTACCAACATCGAGCAAATCGAAGCCGCCCTGCAACTTCCACGCACCTTTTAATTTGTGAACGAGTGTTGTGTAACTTAAGTGCTTATCTAACACTTTGATAACAACAACATCTTTGTAAGGTACTGAGAAGAACTCCCTTGCCTCATCAGAAACGATAATACTCGGAGGAACAGCATCTCCTTGCTTACCTTTGAAAGTACCAAGACGATCACCAGCCAGGACGACGGAATTAACATTGTGGTGCACCATGGTATTCCCTATCACTTTATCTCTAAAGGACACTTTTCCCTTATGGAAACCCTCCTTGTCACCGGGAGCAAACCCCCCACCACTCTCCCTCTTATTACTATCGTCGGCCTGTTCGGTATCCTCACTTTGAGCCACCCTCGACACCTCATCCCCACTCGCACCCTCTCTCGCACTCATCGTATCCTCTGTGTTTTCTGTCTTTTATAATTTATTTATAATTGAAACACCAATAAATGTAGTACAACTTTTTCACAATTTTCTTATAAATTTTCAACTTCAACAAAAATATTCATTATATGTATTATCTATTACCTTAAAAGATACAAAATAAAAGTTTCAACTTAATGTTTAAATAATCATATTATAAAAACATATGATATAACATCACATAAAAATCTAAAATACATAAAAAATAAAAATACATTTTTTAATATATATATATTCGATAAGCACGTTATATTCAATACTCAAGAGGGGGTGAATTGAGTATATAAGCAACAATGATAAATTTTTGCGGAAATATAAATTACTTTGAAAGTAAATTGCTCAAATGATTGTACTAGTATTTTTCCAAGGACTTAAGCCACTTCTTAAGTACTTACAAGGAGCTTGTACTTTCCAAAACACTTGTAAAATATAAATGACGATAGTTAAAGAGATGAAGGATAGAGATACAATACACAACGATATATAGTGGTTCGGCCAAACTCTTGCCTACGTCCACTCTTTTCTAATCGCAATTAGGAAGTTCAACTATTCACCAAGCTTTAATAGGTGCTTGACAAACCTCTTACGAACACGAGCACTTGAGATATGCCTCACGGACTAGATCACACCATACACTAACCCACTCCACTCGAAGTAATCCCAACTTCAAGATTTTCCCTTGAGTGCTTAGTATACTCTACGGATCCTTACCGACTATAGTGTATACTCAAATCTCTCAACAAAGAATAGCTACACCACTATTCTTTCACAATACAACGTATTGAATGATTTTGAATTGCTCTCTAGAAGAGTATGTGTATACAAATGTAAGCTCTATGAACCAATCAACAATAATTCTCTCAAATTGTGTATAAAAACACTTTGAAATTGATTTTGAAATCAAGTATAATAACAAGAAGGTTTTAAGCAAGTGTTGTGTTGCAAATGAGCTTCATAAACATGTATTATAGGCTCCCAAACTTAGAGAACCGTTTGGGTGTGAATGGAATCAAATCGTATTGTCAAACTAGCCGTTTTTCTTGTTTTTAGCACTAGGGTATCGATATCCTTATTACCGTTGAGCCAAAATTTGAATTTTGGCTAGAGGGTATCGATACCCTCCTCAAGGGTATCGATACCCTTGACGGTAATTTGCCAAAAATACGTTTTAAATGTTAAGAATTGATTCTAAACTTGTTTTAATCAATTCTCATGGTTCTTCTTTTTTGAAAACAAGTTTCTAAACATATTTGGCTAGCATGATCATCATAAAACATTTTATGAAACAAATTTCTTTTAAAAGCATTTTCTAAAACATTAATTCAAATAAGTTTTAGTGTGTGTGTGTGAGAGATAAATTAATTTTGGTTCTTGACAAGATTATTACCTACAACCTAAGACTCTAAGAAGTCTTCTCGATGTTGTTCTTCATTTGTTCATCGCTTTATCTTGTCGTTGTTGTTTTGCTTTCGGAATCGTTATTTGTTTTGCTTTCGAAATTGTTCCTCAAAGCCTTGTATGGTTCTCATTCATCAAAACCTAAACAAATCAACTTTGCATGCATATTGTAACATGATTTACAATTTCCCCCTTTTTGATAATGACAAACATTTTTGAGGATTCTATTTTAAGTAAAAGATTTTGAAAGCAACATGCTTGATGAAACATAGAGTATGCACTTGATTTTTATAAACTTTGAAATTTTGCAAGAGTTCCCCCTAAATCCTTGCATTTTCCCCTTAATGGGTGCATACTAAATTTTAAGAACAAAGAGATGATTGTTTTATCAAACATAAATAATTTTTATAAACTTTTTGTAAAAACATCCAAGCATCCTCAATATATTTTCTCCCTTTTGACATTATAAAAAAGATGGTTAGGAAAATAATAAAACATGTATTCCCCTTAAATTTAAACAAATCATGCATATGAGCTAAAATAGGTGTACCAATCCTTTTTAGTCATTCATCAAAGAACATATAAAAACAAGCATGCATATTAAACCATCAAACCAAGTTCAACCATAGGAATGTAAACAACATTAACCAAAGCCAAATCCTAAAACTTACTAAGCGTTAGTCCATAATCAAGCAAACATAAGCAAATAAGTCTTAATAAAAGGCAAATAAATAAGCATAAATATAGAACCATAACACAAGGTGAAGTTCATGATCAATCTTGGTCTTCATCTTCAATAATCTCCAAGTATTGCTCAATCCTTGAGAGCCTTTGATCAACCCTTGTGAGATGAGTATCCATGTTGGCTTGGTTTTGTTCTATCCTTAAAAGGACTTGCATCATGTCCCTCATTGAAGGTTGCTCGGAAGGACCAGCTTGATCTTCTTGTTGTTCTTGAGCTTGAGGAGGAGGTGCTTGTTCTTCTTTTTCCATTTGTATATTTCTACCCATATGATTAAGTGCCCTTGTGTCAATGACATATTGTGGAGCTAACATTTGACCACTTTCATTACTAAAATCAATCCCAAGATGCTTAAAAATCCTTGTCCATAAGCAAACATAACCAATCCCTTTTGAATGGTCACTCTTGGTCAACCTAAGCATGTGATGAGCAATGAAATATGGCCAATGAATTTTGATGTCATTGTTCATTGCCCACATTATCACTAAATCATCAACTTGTACATGTGCATGACCGGTTGATCTTGGAAATAACACATAAGTGATGAGATAATGAAGTAGTCTCATCTCCAAATTGAACATATTGCACAAAATTTTCTTCTTATGAACCCTTTGAATGTTGAACATTTCAAAAGCTTGTCTCTTGACATGAGGACCCCAACTTTCCGGAGTTTTATTTCCATCAAATAAAACAAAATTTGAGGTATCCAAATCATCAAATCCCCAAATAGTAGACAATGTACCACTATCAACCTCATATTCATTCTTAAGTAACCTAAACCTAAGAGTGAATTCCGTTGC